>VWZG01001374.1:1035499-1142100 GCA_013396735.1 Grallaria varia
GGGGGCGGGGCCTAGGCCCGCGGGGGGCGCCACCCGCGCCGAGCCCGCCCGGCCGCTGGGGGGCGCTGGGGAGCGGGACCGGCCCGGCCGCGGGGGGGCGCTGGGGAGCGCGGGCGGCAATGGGGGAGCAGAGTGACCTATGCGGGGTCACCTGGGTGACCTGTGACCTGTGCAGTGTGCCCTGTACCCTGTGCGGTGTGCCCTGTGTGACCTGTGCCCTGTACCCTGTGTGACCTGTGCAGGGGTGACCTGTGCAGGGTGACCTGTGCCTTGTCTGGTGTGCCCTGCGCAGGGTGACCTGTGCAGGGCGATCTGTGCGGTGTGACCTGGTGGTGTGCCCTGCTCAGTGTGTCCTGTATTGTGTGCAGTGTGACCTGTGTGACCTGTGCAGGGTGACCTGTGTGGGATGGCCTATTCAGTGTGTCCTGTGTTGTGTGCACTGTGCCCTGTGCCTTGTCTGGTGTGCCCTGTGCAGTGTGACCTGTGCACTGTGACCTGTGCACTGTGATCTGTGCACTGTGCACTGTGCCTTGTCTGGTGTGCCCTGTGAGGTGTGACCTGGGTGGTGTGTCCTGTGTGATGTGCCCTGTGCAGTGTGTCCTGCACCCTATATCATGTGCAGTGTGACCTCTGCCATGTGCCCTGTGTCGTGTGCCCTGTGTCCTGAGCCCTGTGTCGTGTGCCCTGTCCCGCCCCTTCAAGAGGGGGGGTGCGGGAGGGGAGCGGGTGTCCCCTGTGCTCCTGTGCCCTGTCCCGCCCCTGGAACTGCGGCAGAGCAGGAGGGGAGCGGTGGTCCCCTGTCTCTTGTCCCCTGTGCTCAGTCCCGTGTGTCCTGTGCCCGGTCCCTTGGCACAGGGAGTGGATGCAGGAGAGGACCAGGGGTCCCATGGCCCCTCGGTAAGGGGAGGAGGCTGCAGGGAGAAAGTCCCGCGTCCCCTGTCCTGTGTCCCCTGTCTCACGTCCCCTGTTCAGTATCCCCTGTCCCACGTCCCCTGTCCCACATCTCATGTCCCTTGTCCCACGTCCCGTGTCCCCTGTCCCACGTCCCCTGTCCCACGTCCCCTGTTCAGTATCCCCTGTCCCATGTCCCCTGTCCCCTGTTCCGTATCCCCTGTCCCACGTCCCGTGTCCCCTGTCCCGTGTCCCCTGTCCTGCCCCTGGAACTGGGAGCGGCTGTGGGAGGGGGTCCCGTGTCCCCTGTCCCCTCATCACAGTGGCCATGGGGAGCTTGTCCTGCCCTCCCGGTGCAGAATCTCCACTGGGTGAGCAGGGACAGGACCCTGGAATGGCTGGAGCTGTGCCAGGGAGGATCAGGTTGGATCTCAGGGAAAGGTGGTGGGCACTGCCCAGGCTCCCCAGGGCAGTGGGCACGGCCCCAAGGCTGCCCGAGCTCCAGGAGCCTTTGGATGATCCTCTCAGGGTGGGATTGTTGGGGTGTCTGTGCAGGGCCAGGAGCTGGACTGATGATTTTGTGGGTCCCTTCCCACTCAGAACATTCTGGAATTCTGTGGCAAACATTCCTGGGGGGGGTGCTGTGGCCGCAGGGCCCCTCTCAGCCCACCGAGGGGGAACAGAAGTCCAAACAACTCTAAAGGCACTGGCGGTCATAGAATCATAGAATCATAGAATTGATTGGGTTGGAAAAGACCTCCGAGATCATCAAGTCCAACCCTTGTTATAAAAGGAACTCAAAAATACCTGAGTTAAATAAATAAATTCATCCCTGATAGTCACAGTCTGGAGAAAAAAGATGGATATACATAAAAAGAAACCATAAATGTTAAATACTCTGTTTAAAATAGATAATTCGTCACAAATAGTTTTTTCACTGCCCGTAATGGCCCGTTGATTCAAACCATCAGGAGCAGATTAAAGCTCACCTGCCTGTGCTTCTCCCTGACTGGAGAGTTCCACAGGTGCAGAAAGCAAATATTGCTGCTAAAAGATGAAGATATTTAGCACTTTGGCTTGAGCTTTAATACACAAACGTAGCACGTTTTCAATGATCTGATTCAGTGGAAAAAGTTCTCACTCTGCTCAGTGGCAGCTTTCCTTATCGTGATTTTAATCTCATTTAGGCATCTTTCTTGCAATTTACTTGTCTTTGCAATAAATTAAGATTAGCATCTACTGCAAGGGCTGAATGGAGTTGGTTGGACTGACCTCACGGTCACAAATCTCTCGCACAAAGGGGCACCACAGCCCGTTTTACGCACACAAATTACGCACACAGAGCGAGAGAGACAATTCGGGCCAGAAGAAAATTTCCACCCAGACCAGTGTACTCACCTGGATAAATCCAACCCCTTCCCTGCCACACCGACTGGGAATCCCGCCTTGCAAAGCCCAGGCCTACATGAAGGGAGAGGAAAAGGGTTTTCAAATACTAATTATCCACGTTCTGTTACAACTGCAATGTATTCAGTCCAAGTTACATCCTGGCCCCGGGAATCAGGGAAGCACTTTGGGCTACATTACTCCCCTTCCTTTTGGCACAGGTCTTATAAACAGAGAGCACAACCTGACACTTGTAAATATGTCAGGCAATGTGTATTAACCACCCCAAAACCACATCCTTCCGCATTAAAATAGTGCAGCTCTTTGTAGCTCCACTGCAGCCCCAGTCCCGTCCCATCCCTGCATGAGGCCCAGGCTACAGCAAACCCTCTGGTGGGGGATCCGTTCTGTTTCTGGAGCAAAAGAACACCCCCCACCATGAAAAAAAAAATTATTTTCTTGTTATAGAATTATTTTGGGATTGACAACCATGTTATTAAATATTGACGGAAATACTGTACGGGATTAGACACTGCAGAATTCCTGTTTTTTCCCTATGCTGCTCACCCTCCAAATGGTGTTTCCAGTCAGCACCATTCCTTTTCTGGACCTTCTAAATAGAGGGGACTTATTATGCTTGATTTTCCCAGGAAAATGCGGGGTCTAACACACAATTCAGATCCATTTGCAGGAGGAGAAATGTTAATCCACACTGTGCAGCTTAGGCCATTTTCAGTAGTCTTGTGAATGTTATCTACTTTATAAATTCAAAAGTATAGAATTGTGGAATGGTTCGGGTTGGGAGGGGCCTTGAAGATCATTCAGTGCCACCCCCTGCCATGGGCAGGGACACCTCCCACTATCCCAGGTTGATCCAAGTTTATCCAGCCTGGCCTTGGACACTTCCAGGGATCCAGCAGCAGCCACAGCTTCTCTGCCCAACCTGTACCAGGGCCTGCCCACCCTCACCATGAATAATTTCTTCTCACCACCTAATCTAAATGTCGCCTGTGTTAGTTTTACCCCAAATCATCTAATATAACCAAATTACCTGTACTGTGTCAATGTTCTGAGGCTGAATGGCTGTCGCTTGCATTTCAGAAAGGCTGCCGGTCACACATTTTGACACGTCCCTGCATTGCCAAGTTCCTTTTGGCTCTACACAGAAAAAGAGAACATCTCTTTAAGCAGTTTGCCAGGTATTTGACTTCATATTACACTCAGTTATCACAGACAAGGGAAATCATTGCAGTCTAATTCTTCCTTCCCAGTCCCAAACTGGGAAAGCTCCCTGGCTGTCTTCCTTCTGACAAGTGCGTTCCTTCAAACAGAAAGTGTTCCACTCACAGATATCACATCCAAGTGCCACTTCCTCCTGCATAATTATCCAGGATGGTATGTGGAGGAACGTGTTTCCCAGCTCAGGGCATTCGAGTTTTATTCCCCTGTTTTCTCCTCCTTCTTTTCAAAAATCAATCGGTGAACACGAACAGTAACACTGGGGTTTCTACTTTTAACAAAATAGTCCATTTTTCCACGGTGGGAACACACAGGACTGTCATAACTAATTCTGTCACCGTATTAATTTGCACTGCCAGGAGTTCCCAGGCTGCTGGAGATCAGCTGGGTCCCACTTCATCTTCCCTATGGAGCATCCTGGGAAGGAGCCAGTCCCCTGCCCCTAAAAAAATCAGCTCGGACAAGGGCTGGCCCAGCTTCTTTCAGTGTAGAACAACCTGCCCCAAGGTCCCCATGATCATCAAACCTGTTCCTCTGGGAGGGTGAGCTCAGCAGCTCCACAGGCATCCTTTTCACCAGCAGGTGCTGTTTGCACCTCCAGTGGGCTGGGGCCAAAGAGTCAGGAGGGCCCAGCAGGGCTGCACCACCGAGCAGGGCTTGCTTTGGGCCCTTTTGGCCCACAGTGGGGGCACTTTGCAACACACCCACTTGGTGGGAAGTGCATTTCCTGGAGGAATAGGAGATCCGGGGCTCTCCCAGCCCAGGGCACAGAGCTGGGCCCTCCTCACACCAGGGGCAGAACTGGAGCTCGGCCAAGTTTTGTCAGTCGAAAAGCAGCAGTTTGACAATCCACATCAAAACCAACTCCTTTCGGGGTAAAACATCCTTTTCCAAGTATTTGAGTTGGACATTACAGTTGTTCACTAGCACAAACTGCAGCTGTTGCGGGATAAATAATGACTGTCTTGTGTCTAGGTGTCATTTTTATTGTATTCTGTATTTCCAGTTCCCTGCAACTCCCAGTGATGGGAAGGAAAGGGTGGGGAGAATGATATGACACCCAAATGATGGATACAACACAAGCAAATGGTCTCTGAACTGTTCTACAGATCAAAAAGCAAAAACTAAAATAATATAGTTTTCCCCCCACTCCTGAGTTGCTCTTATATAAATTGTAACTCAAGTGAGCAAGTTCATTAGTGATTATTAAACTCCACAGAGTTGTGGGAGTTCTTTGACCACTATTTATGCCATTCATTGTTCTGTGTTCCTGTGACACAGCACAGCTGAGCAGCCTCTCTTCAGGTTCATTCCCAGTGGCCTCACTGGCCACCTTTTATGAGATCACATCAATTTCTTAAGTGTTTTTTAATTCATCCAGTACTTACTTTTTTCCCCCAAGTGTTTATAAATAAAAATTCAAAATTATTTTGGTTTTAAGCCAAAAATCTTTACTTCCACAAACTGAAAACTTAAAGAGGAAAAAAAACCCCAAACAACTAAACTAGTTCACTGGCTTAATTAACAACATCTAATTTTAACATAAAAGTAGGGAAAAAATTTCACACATTAAACCAATACTCAATAGCTCTTTTTTTAAACACTGACAATCCACAGATTGCCTGTAAACTAAGATTGTAATTCGAGTTTTTTTAAGATACAGGAATGGCTGCATTAGTAGGTTTATTTATTCCTAGTAAAGATAACAAATTATCAGAGTTTTCCAATGAGATATTGATTTTCTGAAGGGATGGGCCATTCTAAGAGGAAACTGAATACATCAGTAAAAGGTTTGTTTGCAGAGCAGTTGTCCACAGGCCCACAGATTGAGCCCTATCTGTGGATCAGCCATCCCTGCTCCCGTCGTTATCCACAAATATCCAGGGTAAATCCACACGGGCTGTTTGCAACCATCCCTACCATAGGAGTAGCTGTAGAAACCAAGAACATTTTTAATATAGCAGTACAAATAACAAAAATAGTAACCACAATTATAATCAGTAGTAATTAATAATAATCAATAATTATAATAATGATAAGAATAAAAATAATAATAAATTGGCTGCTCAGTGCCCAAGGGCCGGTCAGACCCAGCCTGTGTGACCCCAGCCCGTGGAGGTTTCCCAGTGCTCCCACTCAGCAGGGACACTGTCCAGGGACAATCCCCATCCCCAGGGACACCATCCAGGGACAATCCCCAGCACCAGGGACACTGTCAAGGGACAATCTCCATCCCCAGGGACACCGTCCAGGGACAATCCACAGAAGTGGGGACACTGTCCCAGGACAATCCCCATCCCCAGGGACACTGTCAAGGGACAATCCCCAGCACCAGGGACACTGTCAAGGGACAATCCCCATCCCCAGGGACACCGTCCAGGGACAATCCACAGAAGTGGGGACACTGTCCCAGGACAATCCCCATCCCCAGGGACACTGTCCCGGGACAATCCCCATCACCAGGGACACTGTCCTGGGACAATCCCCAGCACCAGGGACACTGTCCCAGGACAAACCCCAGCACCAGGGACACTGTCCTGGGACAATCCCCAGCACCAGGGACACTGTCCCAGGACAAACCCCATCCCCAGGGACACTGTCAAGGGACAATCCCCAGCACTAGGGACAACCCAATGGGGTTGCACTGGGATTCTGCTCCTTTTCCTCCTCCAGGAAGAAGCAAAGCCAGTGCCAGATGTGCTGCCAGAGCCCACAGGGGTTGTCCTGCAGGGATTTTACTGAGGCTGTCCCCAAATAAATACCTTGAGATGTCGATGTTCCTGGGGTGACTGACATGGAAAAGCTTCCCACGGGACACAGCTGTTCAGGATCGGGATTGGGGGCTCAGGAAAGCACCCACATGGCAGAGCTCAGCGTTTCCACATCCCTCCTGAGAGTTACACATGTGAAAAGTCCCTGAAAATGGTTTTATTTGCTTGCCTGAATGCCACACTAACAGTTCCTACAGAGGAGCAGCTTGAGGAGAGATTCACAGCATGGAAAGCCTTTGGGGAAGTTTCTCCACCTACAAGATAATGTTGAGAGAAACCTGCAAACTGTTGTAGAAGACTTAGACTAACCCAAGGTCCAATTACTGTGAAAGGGAAAAGAGGAGAAGTTCCATTAACAGTGGAGTTGTAATGACTAAAAGGGGACACTCAAGGTGGTTGTGGTGGAGCAGATGTGCTCCTGTGCTTCAATCAGAAAACAGGCATGTTGTCTCAGAGCTGCTTGTTCTCTGGGTCGTGAAAGACAGAAGGGAGGCAGGAAAGGAGGCAGGGGCAGGGAAGAGGAGAAGGACAAAGGAAAGGGAAAGATCATCTCTCGCTGCTCTGGATGGAGGAGCAGCCGGGGCTGGAGTGAGAGCGGTGAGGAGTGGGATGGGCAGAGGGAAGGAAAGGAAGGAAGGAGCCAAAGATGCCCAACTCATTACAAAGAGTAATACCAAGGCACCTTCACTAATGAGAGAGCCAGGAAAAAAGGATGGCTGAACTGGGCTGGGAGAACCTGAAATTGCCAGCAAAGAATTCGAGAGGAGACAAGGAATGTCTCTGGAAACGTGGCTGTGGATGGAAGAATGAAACAGTGCAGGAGAAGAGTAGATGGGTCCCTCCCCTCCACCACGGTGATATTTAGGTGACATTTCAGGTGTAACTGGCAGGGATGAAGCAAGTGGCAAAATACAAACTGCTACTTTAAACCAAATGTAATGCTAAAAAATGGAAGTTGTAGAAAAGAGCAATAAGACTGAAAAAAATCAAGCTTCAGGCAGCCCCGTGTTTGATGATCCCTCTGACAGACAAATCACTGTTGCTGTGAACAGGTTTTCACTCATTTGTTTTTAAAAAAAGGATGAGAATGGTCTGTGTGTCACAGAGGCCTTTGGGAATGTCAGGTGGAAGGGGGACAAGTCTCAGAGCAGACAGAGCTGGCAAGGAAGATCCTGCAGGGAAGGCAGAGGAAGGGGTTTGGAAGTGGAAGTGAGAAGAGTTTTGTGCTCCAGCTTGTCCTGTTGGTTTCTGTGAGACACCACTGCAGCTTCTCATTTAAATATTCTGGAGAACCAAAGCAAAGGAGCTCCTTGGAAAAACAGAAAGAAGCAAATAACAACTGAAAGTATTCAGGAATAAAAGGGGAGCGTGGTTTAGGCAGAGCAAAATGGCAAATACTTTTTAATTGTAAATTATTTTTGCACTCAAAAGAGGAAAGAATTGCGATGTTGGCGAGATACCTTGAATTACGAATAAACATACCTGAGTTTCTGAAGGATTTAATAATCTCCCATGAAGCTCCCACCAGCCCTCCAGGCAGAGGATGGGCCTGTTGGGTCATGGTTTCATACCATCAAAGACACAGATTTCATCTTTCAGATGTTGTTGTGCTCGCTTGGTAAGAATTCAGTTTATTAAAAGGTGTTAAATAAGATGCAGGATAAAAATACTACAAGAGGAACCAAAAAAAAAAAAAAAAAAGGAAAATATTTAAGGGTAAAAGGCAAAGTAAATATGGAAATAACATTTGGTGAAGATGTTCTGAGAACAAAACTCCAAGTTCATTTATTGGAATAGACTGCAGGGTAACTCTGGATGGGTGATGCAGCTTGGAACGAGCCAGTCAGGCAACATGTGGAATGTGCAGCTTCTGGCATGGGAGCTCAAATATTCAAATTGGTCCATAAATCTGAGCACAGTTTTCAGTGTTTAAGAATCTTATTTTATCTGGATTAAAATCCTCTTTCCCCTTGGCATGAGAAGGTGTTTATAGCTGTAAAAACAAGAATTGCAAAATATTGCCCTGAAATATATAAGGACTTCTCCTGCCAAACTTACAAGGTTGACTTTGCAGCTTAAAATTAAAACAAAAAATAAAAAGAATAAAATCTGCCAGTATGGCCTTTGTAGACAAAGTGCAGGAAAAGAAAGGGCAGATGAAGGAGATCACTCCAAATAATTTTTTTTTTTTTTTTTTTTTTGTAATTTTAAAAGTAATTTTTCTTTCCTGTGGCAGGAAAAGATAAGGTAAAGTTTTTAAGTCCTAAGAAATTTTGGGGGTTTTTTTTAAGTCATGCTCAAGTTCAGTACCCAAAAACCCATGAATAAAACCCACGGCTCATGTCTGTGATCAGTGCCCACAACAGAGCCTGGGCGGAGGCAGCTCTTCACCTCCCGTTCATCTTCCAGCTCTTCCTCCTTCAGGAGGTGGAAACAGTTCCCACAAGGTGAAAAGATGTGACAAACCCTCTCGAGGCCTTCAGTGACCCCTGAGCAGACACTTTGGAAGGGGCAATGTTTAGGATTTCCCGGCACACCCCCCGCCGTTCCCTGTCAGGTCCTCGTAGGCACCATTGAATTGGAGCTGCCAAATTTCCCTCTCTGGATTGATCTTTCTTATCCTTAAGCAGATCCTGCCCTCGTGCCCTCGCATTTCATACCCCTCGATTTCAGAGCTGTGCTATGAAGAGGCATGAGAAGGAAACCCTGCACAGGCTCCAGTTTGGAGGGGCTGGGCAGCTGTGCCAGCCTTTACGGGGTGCCCGGCAGAGCCTGGGCACTGCCACTGCCGTGGAATTGGGCAGGTGAGGAGGGACGGAGGCTCTGACCCGTCCACCTGCATTTCCCCCCCATTTCTGCCCCGTGGGTGTGGAGGAATACTGGGCCACAGACATCTTTGGCCTTGAGAGGATGCAACTGTAGCCCTGGAAAGCTGCAGAAAACACCCCCTGTGTCCTTGGGTCAGGCCTGGGAAAGCAGAAGGAGTTGAAGAAAACAACCAAGAATAACAAGAGTGTGTTTTGAGATTTGCCAGCATGAGGAGAGGTGATGCCCACCTCTCAGAAGATGGATTAAGACTGATGAACAAGAACACCTAGCCAATGATGGGTAGCAGAGACATTTATGGACAGCAGTAGAATCATCATCATCATCATCATCATCATCATCATCATCATCATCATCATCATCATGGCTCGGCTTTGCGAACGAAAATTTGGGCAGGGCTCTACCCACGCTTGCTGCAAACGCGCTGATGGCTAAAGAGGCCGATGCGAGATGGGCAATGTTGGTTGCAAAAGGCCCAGCAGAAAGTCTCCATGGGTGGTGTTGGCGAGGCACGGTTCTTTCTGTGGTGTCTTTTCTCCTCCAGACTGGTTCTGTGTGTGTTCTCAAAGGAAGCAGCAGCGTTATGGATGGTGTGCCTCCACGCCTCCCCATTGGAGGCCAGAGTGGACCATTGATGGTAGTCAATATAGCCAAGGCTGAGGTATTGTTTCAGAGAGTCCTTGTATCTCCCCTTCGGGGCTCCTCTCTTGTGGCAGCCGGTGGTGAGTTCACCATAGAGCACGATCTTAGGGAGGCGGTGACCCTCCATCCTGGAGACGTGCCCTGCCCAGCTCAGCTGTGTTCTCAGCAGCATGGCCTCAATACTGGTGACTGCTGCCTGTTCAAGGACAGACACACTGGTCACGTAATCAGACCAGTGGATGTTAAGGATGGTGCGGAGGCAGCGTTGATGGATAGTATAAAGAATAGTATATAGAATAGTATAAAAGTTTAGCTGTGTGTGAATAAAGGGTCTTTGTCTTTTGCCTTTACTTTTCCTGACAAAGTCTGCCTGTGTGTTTTTTTGACCCTCACTACAGTCACAACACGTGGGCATTTCCCTGTCGCTCCCACTCTGTGCCTTCGCTCTGCGGCAGCACAACTCGCCAGGGCCCCGCGGAGGCTCATCCCCAATAAGGAGGCTGAAGAAGAAACGTTCTGATTTCCATTCTGCTTCCACTCCGACCTCATTAAGGCCCTTCTGCTGCGGCCCCTGGGAGCCAGGACTGCCCCTCGGCCACGGAGCTGTCAGGTCCACTCACAGCGCCGCGCCGAGAGACGGGAATCAAAGGCAACACCCGGCCAGGGCTCGGCTCTGCCTTCCGAACGGACACGCAGCGCCTTTTTATGGGAAACAGAACACACAAAAGGCAAAGCTCGCCCTGGTAAAGATCCAACCATTAAAATAATTTACTGGAGATCTTTGATGCTCGTTTTCCTCAGCTGTAAGAGTTCAGTGATCCATCAACTGCAGATAAACGTTGTGCTGAAAGCTTTCCTTGAAATTAGGAGAAGGAATCAAAGATTAGAGACATAAGACTTACATGGATGCCCCGTGTTGACATCCCTGTTTCCAAGCCCTAATAAATGAAACAACTAATTTCTCTGAGATTTAAAGGTTTCTCAGGCCCTAATTTAAAATAGAATTACAGAGCAAATCCTATTTCGCTATCACTCCTTCTACCAAAAATTTCAAATATTTGCCTTATAAGAAATTATACTCATATACAATAAAATATTTCAACTGCTTTTAATTTAATCAACTGCCTTCCTGATTACTCAAGGAGCTGGCCATGCATTGGAATGTTTGTTGAAAGGGAACCCATCTTTCAGCTCAGAGGTATCTGCTCAGCCTCCTGTTTCCCAGTGAATGCTGCTTTTTGGGATTTTTCTGACACTCATTTCAGGAAGAAGCTGAAATGCTTGTCTTTGCTTGACAGACAAAGAAAGGAATTACACAGGGATATTTATTTTCCCCTTTGGAGCCTGAAGCCTCCTGGCCTCGTTTAAGACAATACAACACAGCTCATGCCCATGTCCCCACTCCACTGGTGGGTTTTGGTGAAAACCTTCTGACTGAGATTTTAGGCAGCAATAAAATTAAAAATCTGCATGGATCTGCAAAGCAAGATGGAAAGAGCTGGCTCTTTCTGAGCCGGCCACACAGAATTCTGCTCCCTGGCCCATACCAAGGGCTGTCCCTGCCTCCCACCCTGCCCAGGAGGGAATAATTCAGTATTTCCTGGTCTGGTCTAATCCAATGTGACCTTCAGTTTTCTGGCACATGGACCTAAAATGGACAAAGATCAACTGTGCTGAGTTAAACAAACCCTTCGACTCGTATCAGGAAACAGGCAGTGTTTGTACCTGTCGATTTGGGGCTCGGTGGAACTTACTCTGAAATGGTTTTTTTCCAGTTAGTGTTACAGTGAGTGCCACTGACAGAGAGCTTTTCAAGTGATTGACAAAGTTACAAGTCACAGCACTCTGCAGTGCCTAAATTCTGTTCTAGAACCTCAAGATAATACAGTATTTTGACAAAACACAGTTGGTGTTCCAAATTCGTATTTGGAATGCATTTGTGTAAAATCTGAACTAAAATCATCGTTGTACTCGAGTAAAAATTTGGAGTGGCAATTCCACTAAATCTCTAGTTTGGTCCCAGTATTAAGGCAGTGTGGTGAACGCAGGCAAAACACTGATTTGTTGTTATTTACATTGTAAATACAGTGAATCTGCACCAAGATTCAAGCAGGTCAGACCTCAGAGTGGCAGGACGAGCACATTCCCATTCTGCTGGAATTCTCTGCAGCTGGAAAGCTGGACCCAGCACCCAGAGACCCCTGTGGAACCTGCCAGAGGGGAGCCTCCCCATCCTGTCTCCCAGTGTGCAATGTCACAATCACCTGGCAGAGTATTGAAAACTCCAAGGATATCCAAAGTGAAGAGAGGATTTGGGAGCTGGAGAGCATTTCCAGCCCAATCCTTGGCTCCCTTGGTGGGTTTGGGCAGGTCTGCGACACAGGTCAGATATTTCAGGGGCTACTCACAGATGTTAATGAAGGGTCACATTATGGCTATAACAAGCGAGTCTAGAGTACTATTTTGGAGTAATTACACCATTTTTGAGCCAAAATCCAATTTTTAACCTTGGAGCTGATGTGTACCTTCGGAGCCAAGTGCCATCAATTTTCAGACACTGTGCCCCAGTGTCACACTTGCTCCTGTCACAAGCTGCTTCCTGGGGTCACGTTCCCTCCTCACACATGCTGGGCTGTGCCCTGGCTCCAGCCTGGCATCAACCACCCTGGCACAGGGTGGGAATCAACACCCCAGCTCTGCCTCTCGGGCAGCAATGGGGTGGCCTCCAAGAGCTCAGAGTGCACCCAGGAGGGACCGAAGTCAGTGGTGTCCCTTTAAACCCAGCTTTCAAACACAGTGTGAGCTGTGGAGCTTTCACCTGGACACAAAATTTACATCTCAACAGCTGGAAAATCACTTTAGTGTGTGTTGCTTATTATGGAATGCATCTCCATTTGTTTGGAGTTGATAGCTCAACAAAAAAAATAAATGGAGATACGTCGTATAATGTGGAATAAGGAGATGTTGCACCTCACTCAAAGAGAATCCACTTTTAATCAAGCAAAATTTTCATGGTCTACTTTAAACAGGTCCAAGTCAGAGATGTATTTATGTGTCACACCCAGTGTTTGGCCAAGTGTTCTCCTGTGAGCTGCAGGTCCCTGGGCACCACAGACACCTCCCCACTGGTGCTGGGCTGCTCCTGGCTCTGGAATTCCTTCTCCTCGGACATCCCTGCCAAACTCTGCCCAGTGGGCAGATGGGCTCAGCAGGGCAGGGACAGGCCCCGAGTGCTCCACTCGCCCTGACATCAGCGGGGGAAAGGATGGCTGAAATCAACCATTGCCCAACTCCTGCCCCTTCCTCGGGAGCACCACAGCCTGGCCTGGCCATTCCTGCAGCTTCTTGACAGGTCTTCAGGCTTTTGCTCTCAAATACGAGTGTCTTTACACTTCATTAGAAGATAATGCCAGCCAGCTTCGGCTAATTATTTGTATTTTCGCTTAACGCTTATAAATCTCTGTGTTCAGGTATTATTACAAGCTAATATTTGTCTTGTAACACACATTAGTCATTACAATTAGCAAGTAGAGATAGATTAGTCATGCGCAAACAATCTCATAAATGAAGAATTTATGCCCCCTTTGGGGACGGAAAGGAAGGTAATTTGAGCCCTTTATGATTATCAAGGGAAACCTGCCTTGTCTCTTGTACTCACGTTGTTGTTCCAGGACTTCTCTCGGAGCAAACTCCCCGGCTGGGGGTTCCCCTTAAGGTCCAGCAGCCCCACGAGAAGCCGTGGCAGGGATTTAATGAAACCCAGGAGGTGCCACCTTTCCCAAGGCTCTCAGACCACTGTCCCTCCTTCCCTCCGGAACCCTGGTGGGTCCCTATTCCCCCTTTTCCTGTGGCTGCAGGAAAGCTGCTGAGTGGGGATGTTTTGCCTGAGCAGTGACCAGTTTGACGCCCAGATTTGGGGCTCCTCTCACCCCTCCCGGGGGACAGACAGACCCCAGAGAACACACCAGGATGGAGGAGTGGGATGTCCCCCTGGAATGCGTCACCAGCAGCACGGAGCACATCCCAGCTCCCTCTCAAAGCCATGGCCACGAAATTCCAGATGTCCCTTCCAGGGCAAAGGTTCTGCAATGAGCTGATCCAAAATGTTGGTACCCAAGTCTGCTCCAAGGAATTGCAAAAGGAAAGGTTCTGCAGAAGTTTGGAATGAGGCAGCCTATTGCTTTTTATTCCACTTTCCAGAGGCTTTTCTTTGTAAAATTCCATCCTGTTTCTTTCAAATTTGAAGAGCCGCTCAAAAAACCCCACTCTTCGTGTGTTTGCATAAAATCTCCTAAAAAGTCACTTTTAAAATAATGAGCATAAGCCACTTTAAAATTAAAACTCTATGCCATTTTCAAGTAAGCAAATTGAACACCTTCATTAATGTATTGTCTCTGCACTGGTAACCTGCACAGGGCCTGTAACACCCCTTTCCTACCCAGGCCTTCATTTTCTGACTTCCTATCTTTAGTTTAATCTAATATTTCCCTGGAAAATCAAGCAACTCAGAGCTCTTCCTCCAGGAAACGTTTTCTCCAGCTACAGAAGTTGCCGGAGGAAGGTGGGAAGGAGGGGATATTTGTTGCTATGTTTAGCACCGTTACAGAAATAGGTCACATATTGTTTCTGAAAGAAATGGATGAGCAGCACAGAGGCCCCCCCAGCTCCTCCTGGTCTGCCTCCACCCCCGTGCACAGTGCTCGAAGCATTCCAACATCCTTGCCAAATTCCCTCACAAATACTTTAATTCCTTACGTGCTTGTCTCATTCCATCTGTTCCACATGCTCTTTATGCCATTTACGTTGGCTGGCAGAGGCTGGGAGATGACACCACGAGCTCTAAATTCGGGGAGGTTTGGGGACAGCGGGAGGGAAACGAGGGGCAGCTCAAGCTCTGGGGTTGGCTCCTGCAGCTGGGGCAGAACTGGGGGGAGTGTCCCCTGCCTTCAGGGACAGGAGGAGGAAAAGACTGTCCTTCCAGAGCATTTGTGGAGGAGACTTTGCACCCAAATATCAACAAAGACAAGGCGAGTGTGATGGAAAGGAGGAACAGAGGAAAGCAGCGCTGGATGGGACCGTGGTGCTCAGGATGAGCCGTGGAATTGCCCTCTGGGTGATCCTTCACCACAGGAGCTCTCCACAGCCTGGGAGCCTCCGGGAAATACGCAGTTGGGTTTGGGGTTTGGCAGTGTGGTCACCCCAGCCCACAGCCTGCTGGAATACACAGGGGGTCATGGCAAACGCCTGTTGGGCACGGCTTTGAGAGCAGCTCCCAGGACAAGGGTAAGGAAAAGTCCCACGTGGACACTGGTCCAACCCAGCCACAGAGGGGTTGTGTGCGCTGGGCCACAGCAGGCACCTCCTTGAGCAAATTATGTGAGAGCCTCAGGCCATGAAATGTCAATTATTCTCCAAGGGCCGGACACCAAACCTTTCCTTTCACCTCCATAACAGCACCTCAGAGAAAAGAAACTGCACTTCAAGGGCACGGATGAGTCCAGTAGATATTCAGCTAAAAAGCACCAAAAATAGATCTGTTTCTCAGGCCATTATGCAATACAATTACTTTACTACTCTTAGTGGGATGTGCAAATACCTGCTAGATTTCATCAGAGGTCAGTCAACAGTTCCAACCTTCCCTTTTCCCAAAGGCTTGCTGACCTGACAAGACAGATTTCTCAATCTTTACCTCTCCATTTTTCCACATTCCTTTCCCCATCTGCTTTTTCCTGCTTAGCTTGTGTGCTCTCCCCAAACCCCGTTATCTCCCAGCCCATCTCTCTCTCTGCTCCCTGCCTGTTATTACCACACTGCCTTTCATGTTTCCCTGCTCCCCTTTGTTGCCAGGCTCTGGTTCTCCTCTGCCACGAAACCCTTTGATTCATGCAGCTCATTGTTTCTGCTGCAAAGGGATCATCATCTCAAACAACCTGCATGTGCAGGAGCAAAAGCAGGGAAGGGAAGCCCGACATTCCCTGCTCACTCCCAGCCTGAAGCCTGTCTTGGAAGGGAAGGGAATTGGGAGAGCCTTTTGATCCAGACTTTTTCAGGCCACGGAAAAAGAAAAGCTAAATTCTCAATCATCCCAACGCTCTGTCCTTTATACATGTGCCAAGTCGACCTGGAATAAAATGTCCTGGATTCCTCATCGCTTTGTATCTTCCAGTAAAAAGCAGAGAAGGCTGAAGAGCTCGAGGCAATGGCACAAACTCGGCGTGGTTTGGGGTTCCCGGGAGCTGCCAGGGGAGTTATTCTGGCAGGGCAGGAGCTGAGGGTAGACCTGCAGTGGGGTGGGGCCGACGCAGCCCCTGCCCCATGGAAGGCCCTGCTCTCCCAGCACGGCGTTGGCTCGAACGCTCACGGAGAGTTTGATTCCCCACCAGGCGGTCACAGCAGACCACGACTCCTGCCAGCCCCACCAGTGGGAGCCCTGAGGGGAGGGGTGAATACAAAATCTCCCCCTCCAGCAAGGTTTAACCTCCTGGTGCTCAGGAACAACGTGCTGACCCCCAGGGCCCCCTCTGCTCCCTCTGCCAGAACTGGATCCCCAGCCAAGACCATTCTCCTCACGGTTGGGAACCCAAGGCCACCCTGTTAGAAAATGTTCCCTTTGGATCCCGGGGTGATGGACCTTGTACTCCAGCAGCAGGGACATGGGAGACACCTCCCTAAGGAGGTTCAACCCCGCTTCTCCCATGGAAATGACCCAAGTACTCAATTACAGGGTGTCTGTTCCAGGCTGGGCGTTCTCCACCCTTGCTTTGATGATAGTCCAGTGTGTGCAGAGGGAGAGATACACTGGACAAAAGAGAAGCAGAATTATTAAAGCCTAATGATTAAGGCACAGACTTATTTTGCCTTGGTTTACCTCCTACTGCTTTCCCTAATGACACGCAAGGCTCTGTGCAAAAGCATCTCTTTGATCCACAGAACCACTGAAACTCCAGGGAATCGGCTCATCTCAGGAATTTCACTCACCTGGGAGGTGCTGCAATTTGGTGCTACAATTACAAGGTAATTTCCCTTCTACCCTTGTTATTCCGCCTTTTAGATTTTCCTCTTTTTTTTTTTTTTAAGGTGTCCATTGTCTTTGCTAATTACTGCGTTAGCTTTACCTTTGAGCTCTTCATCCTTTGCATGTGCCGCTGCAGAATGTGCAGGGAAAGGAATCACCTCGTCAGCTCATTTGTGGGCCCTCAGGGGGAAGGAAATCAGGTTGGGATACACGAAATGATCAGTGAAACCACCCAGGCAGGGATTTCCTACTGGCTCCATTTCCCCAAATTCAAGCGGTTCTACATTACAAGTGATTTCCTTATTGTACATTTTGCCTTCTCTCCAGACAGATTGGCAATTTGCGCTTCTCCTCGTCACAAAGCGTCACAGAACCACGTGTTGTACACGGTGTACATAATTAATGGTTTCACTGTATTTGTGACCTTATATTTGGGAGTCAGCGCCACTTGGGAGTGACAACTATGAGAGGTATTTCCTATTCTCCATCGAGGTTGCCAAGCACACACACAAACAGAGAAAGGGAGGCGAGAGAAGTTCCTGACACGAATGTGTCCACAAAACCAGCTGTGTGTCCTTTGCAAAATAATTCTCATTATAAAATACGCACGGAATAAAATCACTACCCAAAATGCTCACAAGTGAAATTCCATGAGCAGGGGCACTGGAAAGGGCAAGAGGAATTATCTTCATCAGTTTAGGGTGGAGTTCAGCATCTCCTGTGTTTTAGGGATCCAAAAAAGTCTCCTAAATGGAGAGGGGCTGGTCATGTGCAGAGCAGAGGGGAAATCAGAGCAGCCAGTTAAGGCAGGAAGAGAAGCTCCAGCACTTGGAAAACACAGTGTGTATTCCCATCAAGCACCAGGGAGGTCAATAAAATAGCTGTGAGTAGGAATCCCAGTGGGACCTGGGCCAAAGGGGGGAGGCAGGGGACACATCAGAGCTGTGATTCAAGAGGTCCTGGAATCCTTCCTGACCCGCTAGGTCAGAATTTCTGACTCAACACCCAGCCTTGACTCAGAATAGGAAACTGTATCCTGGCTGCAGGTTTCTTTTTATAGAGCAAACTTTGGTGCCAGCTTCCTTTGGAGTATGAGTTTATTTCTCCCCAGTCTCCAGGCAGTGCACCAGTCTTGGGACACAAGGGCAGGAAAAGGTGATTTCTGTCCCCCAGACATCACCCAGTTCTGCCCAGAAAGCCCAAAGCTTGTCTTTGTCACCCATCTCAAGAACACAGAATGCACTGAAGGGCTTGGAGCAACTGGCTCATCTTCCTCCTCCTCCTCCTCTCCCTGCAGACTTGGCCAGCAGGGAAGGGCACAATCCAGTCCCAGAAATGCTGGCCAGGGCTGGAGGTCAGCTGGAGATTTGTTGTGTGACAGGCAGGGATGGGAAATCACTGGGAGAGCCCTGGATCTCTGGATTTCCACCACATTCCCTCCCCACTGTCCTGGGGGATCGGACAGGCAGGTTTGGGGCACTGGAACTGGGACCTTTGAAACAGCCCACAGTGTGAGATGTGTTCTGGCTTTGGTGTTGGTTACACCCTGGAAAGGGAAAAGTTTGAAAAAACTGTGTTCTCTTTTGTTTTGTTTTATAATTGAACGGGATCATTTTATTCCTTCATTTCCACTGAATGGAAAAAACCAAAAATGCATTAAAAAATATATAAATCATGGAGGCAAAGCAAAACGTCTCAGAACCCTTTGTGATGCTGAGACAGCATCTCCTCAAGCAAGTCACATATTTAAATGATTATTGATCATTTCCCCCATTGTATATGATATACAGGTTTTTTAAGAGAATGATTAAAGCCAGAACACGTGATGTTCAATCATGGTCCAGCTTCCCTCTCACTGAGGCTCCTCCTCAGGGCTGTGGAGAGGGCAGAGCCAGCAGGCAGGTTCCAGCCCTTGGCACCACTTTGGGTTTGGATGAAATTAAATGCAGGGATTAAGTGACTTGCCCAAGGTTATGAAACAAATGATAGAGGAGCTGCCCAACAGAGAAACCACAGAACCAACGAAGCACCTCCACTGAAAGGCCGTTTGTCTCATCCAAGACATTTAAAAATAACATCTCCATAAAGATCAAAATTCCAGACAAAGGTATATCTGATACCATATTTAACATTGCCTGTTCTGTAAATGAAATTAATGTCAAGTAGCCAGACAGAAATTTAAGTAGCAGGTTGGTAATAGGATACAAAGAGAGTCTTCCTGTTCTTCCTAGAGAACAAAAATTCTGGAGATCTTATTTTTGGAAGAACAGGAGCAACTGCCCCCAGCACCTTTTGTGGCACCAGTTCCTCCAAGGGTTTATCCCCTCCTCCTGTGTGCAGTTCAGGCAGAGTTTGAGCGCTGTGGATTTGCCTCATGAGCTCCCCTGGACTGACTTCAGTCCCTGCAACAGCAGAAATAACATTTCAAAACTACTCATGTTCATTTCCTAAAACAACCAACGTGTCCAAGCCCCTCCCATGTTTAGCAGGACTGCTCTGGTCTCATTTTAACAGAAACTATTGTTCAAAATGTCACCCTGTATCTTCAATTATTCCCCAAATCTGGCATGGAAATATGGAATCATAAAATCCTGGAATATGCTGAGTTGGAAGGGACCCGTGAGGATCATCGGGTCCGACTCCTGGCCCTGTGCATAGACTGGATGACTGTCTTCTCCTGCCTCTTCTTTCATAAATGCAGTGTTTTAGGGAGGAGAAGGAAAAAGATTTCAGCATGGCTGAACTAATATTTCTGCTGGAAGTTTCTACCCAAACACACTTTCACTGGTGCCTGTGATTTTTGAGTTTCTCACACTTTCTTAGGCACATACATAAATTTAGTTATATGACTTTACAGACCAAAAAAACCCCAACCAACAGAAAACTCAAAAATCCATCTAGGTGAGGTTTGGGGGGTTATTTCAATTAATATTCACTGCTGATGTTCCCTTGGATTTATTCATTCTAATTAGCAGTGATTTGAAGAGAAAATCCCACTTGTGTGGCCTCAAGGCACAAAGAAACAGCGACTGGTGCTGGTTTGACACATCCTTCCTGCACAACCCAAAAGGGTTCCATTCCCCTCCATCCCAAGGGTCTCCTCCCTGTGGGCTGTTTCCATGTTCTCCTCCACACGTGACAGAAGGGATGGACTGGAGGGACAGTGGGAAGTTCAGTGGAAGGAAGGGAAGGACAAAACCAACTTCAAGACCTCACTGTGGGGAAACGAACTGTTCCTGCACACACAGGATGGATTTGGATTTGGGTTCCATGGCAGATTTTAGGATGTAGGGCTGCAGAGAAGGGAAACTCATCCCAGAGCTGTGCTAACCCTCTCCAAAATCCCACTCCTCCGACAGAAAGCAGACATTCCAAGAAAATGTCCCCGCTGCAGAAGAACCAGCCTGAGGTTCCTACCAGCAGGAATCCCACCTTGGCCCAGATTTGGCCCTGGGAGGTAAATCAGGGGACATTGTTCCCTCGGGACTGTCCCAGGGATGGCAGGGAAGATTCCTGCAGGAGCTGAAGGCAGGGAAGGCCCTGGAAATGAGCTCTGCTGCAGCATCTGCATTGTAGATTGGAGAGGGGAATTCTGCCCTCGGTGCCACATCTCACCTCTGAGAGCAGGACCAGTTCTGTGTTACACCAGTGCAGAAAAGGATCATTTGGATAATGCACAACTGGGTAGTTCAAAAGTAAAAATCAAACCAGTAACCATCCTGCCATGTTGCAAAGTCATAGAATCATAAAATCATAGAATTGATTGGGTTGGAAAAGACCTCCGAGATCATCAAGTCCAACCCTTGGTCCAACTCCAGTCCGTTTACCAGATCATGGCACTCAGTGCCATGTCCAATCTCAGTTTAAAAACCTCCAGGGACGGTGAATCCCCCACCTCTCTGGGCAGGCCATTCCAATGCCTGATCACTCTCTCTGTAAAGAACTTTTTTCTAATATCCAACTTAAATTTCCCCTGGCAGAGCTCAAGCCCGTGCCCCCTTGTCCTGTTGCTGACTGCCTGGGAGAAGAGACCAACCCCCACCTGGCTATCTACAAATACTTTTTTTAAGATGATATTTTAAAGCATTTTTGTTCCCATCTGAGATGGACAGCAACAACACATGGCATATATTGTTATTTACTTATTACAATGACTTGGAAAACTTGAACTCCTGTGCAGGGATAACTCCTCACTGTCGGTGTGGTAAAAGCCAGCACCATTTAGGAACAAAATGCTAATCAACAAAGTTAGGAGAGATTTTATTTTGATAGGAAGAGTGTGCAGTCATATCAGCACAGCAACATTTCCTGGCAGTTGAGAACAAGAAGAAAACGTGGTGTAAAAATTACATGCTGAAATTGTAGCAAGAATTTAGATGTGGGTAAACACACTCTCCCTCACTCAGGTTTTCGGATAGAGTTCCGATTTAACACATTTGGTCAAGACTATCATAAGGGCCATGGAACATTTCATTCCAGCTTTATTGCAACAACCAGTGCTTGGAAAATGAAAAGCTTCCTTTTCCTTTGCTTCTGCTCCAGACAGTGCTCTGCCCTTCTCTCCTCCTTAATGATAAACCCAACATGTAATTTTCTGCCATTTCAAGGCCCAGTTTAAGTACAGGTTTAACAAAAACTGACAAGGATACACCTGATGATCTGAAAAACAGGCACTTCTGCTTCCCAAGTGAGCTCAGCAAAGCTTTGTGTCGTGTTCCAGCTGCACATGGGTCTCCTCAGCATGTGGAGTGGGGCTGGGAGCGAGGAGAGCAGAGGTGGAGCAGCCAAACAAGCAGCTCTGCCAGTCACTGCAGGACTCCAAGGCCTTGCTTTGGCACATAAACTACCTGTGAAAATTGAATATAGTGGATATAGATAGACTTAAGGGCACTGTCAAACAGTCTGTGAGGAGGGTGCCAAAGGACAGGCTGGTGTGGTGTGCACAAAACACTTCAGGCATTCCCAATGCTCCTGTTCCATCAGCTGGGATATGGGGTGCCCTTCAGCTGCATCCATGGGGAATGATTACTCACAGGCCTGTGAAACCCCCTGTGTGACACTGATCCCCTGCCTGGCCCCAGAAAATCCCAATGGATTTTTATACGGGCAGTCCAGTCCATGGACTGTAACCTATCCTGGGAACTGCTGAGCAAACCAGTGTACCCAGTGAAGAAGCAAACGGGACCACAGACCAGGTGACTTTGCTCTACAGTGGTGCTTTTCACCATTGGGTTTATTGCTAGATAAGTACTTTTAGTCAATATTCCCCTGGATTAATCCAGACTCTTCTGCTGGCTTGGATGAAGTAGATAATGACTTAGTTGGGGATTTGATGTAACAATAAATGAAATTTGGCCCTGCCATCAAAAGCACTTGAGGGAAGGGACATGATCCTAATTATTGCCTGTAAACAATCCATCAGTTCCCCTGGAAAAAGGGGTTTTCCAAGGTGTTCAGTGTCCAGTTTCACAGGCTGGGATCCTGTGAGGTGACTCTGCTTAGTTCCTGCCGTAACTGTCCCTGTCACACAGACCCTGAACTGTCAATTAAGGGGCAAAGCAAGGAGACCAACCCACTCAGCAGGTGCTGCCTGCACCTCCTGTCAGAGAGACAATTACCTCACTCCCTGCTCCCCAGAAGGAAAACAGGGAAGAGAGGAACTCTTCCTGCCGTCCTTGTTTGGGACATGGGGTGCCTTTCCTCCCCCTGTCCCAATGCATTAGGTCATGGTCTGTGTTCAGCAGGTTGCAGAACATTTCACTCTGTCAGCAGCAGATAATTTGCAGTGCAGGTGACAGATCCCCCTCGCTGAAATAAAGCATCTCCTGGTGCTGCTCAACAACGCTCTGACTCTGATCACGCCCGTCACCGTCTGGGGCTGAAAGGTGCTGGGATATTTACACTGAGCAAAACTAAAGGATCTGAAGAGACAATCCGAAAGGGGAAAAGAAGATTTAAAGATTCAAAAGTGAGGTAAGGACAAACCCCTCTGAACAAAACCTGGTAGGACTTTGAAAATTGCTGTTTAAACCCTAACAGCAATGTCTCGTTCGAAGATTTATTAAGATTTTTTAAAACAAAAAAGGAGGTTGAAAGAGACAAATCAAAAATTAATTGTGGTGAAATGACTTAAGGAACACTCCACTCTGCCCAGGAGTGACTGATGCCTTACACGAGCAGTGACTCACGAGCCAGGCCATGGATGAGATGTGGGAGACTTCCCTGCCAGTTAACACTGACCAGCTCTCACTGGGCCCACTGGGCACCTTCCTGACACAGGAATATTCCTATTTCAGAGCCAAGAGAATTTTGGGAGTGTGTCCTGGGGAGGAATGATCAAATTGGCAAAAACTGATACCTGTAATCGATACCTTGTAAGAAAAGGGACTTGTGAATGAGGATGACCAACCCTCTGCTCATGTCACCTGTATTTACACCTGTGATTAGTTTAGATCCATCACTGGGAATTCTTTTCCTGTATAACAGTCCTTGAATTCTTCATAAGGGGTGGGGAGTGTTGTCCTCATTTCACATGCCAGAAATGGAAGAGCAAAACCACCCAAGGACTCTGTAACAGTGACAAGAGTTGGATTAACTCGTTCCCTGCAGCTCAGAGAAGAGAGACTGAAGATAGAGATGTAAATTCTGTGTGTCATGGATAAAATGGATGAAATATTATTATTTGCTGTTTCTCACATTACAAGGATTAAGGAACCATGGTGAAGAAATCTGATAAATTAGTTTAAAACCAGACAAAACAAGGATTTTTCTTCATAATTGGATTTGTGGAATTCATTGATGCAGGATGTCGTGGAGTCAAAAAACCACAGCAATAACCCAGCTGAAATTCGAAGTCAATGTAACCAATTAAAAAAAACAAAACAAAAACCCCCCAAACTTTACATCCACAGCTTCCTACCCAAAATTCATCTTAAACTTGTCTGTTACCCAGTTTTCTCCTTTTCTCCCTCATCCTGTGTCTAAATTCAGTGGGACTGAACAAACCACCACAGAGCTGTCCAGAGCCATGGACATATTTCCAGTGTATAGGACTTGTACATCTGAATACAGAGACATAAGGAGTTCTTCCTTCCCACAGGAACTTCATCTTCCAGAGGGGGAGGGAGGCACCATTGGCCTTTTGGCCACCTGGGCACACCTGGGCTCACGTTCATCCACTGTCACCAGCACCCCCAGGGCCTTTCCAGCTTTCCAGTACCTCTGTCCCCAGCCTGGAGCACTCCAGGGGGTTGTTGTGGCCAAAGGGCACTTGGCCTTGTTCACCTTCACACCCTTGGATTTGGCCAACCTCTCCAACCTGTCCAGGTCCTTCTGCAGATCCTTCCCACCTCTCCAACCTGTCCAGCTCCCTCTGCAGATCCTTCCCACCTCTCCAACCTGTCCAGCTCCCTCTGCAGATCCTTCCCACCTCTCAGCAGATCCACACTGTCTGAGGGCCTGCTTTGATTTCCACGTGTGATGTTAATGAGTGGGTTTCTCCCCACAGCCACACCTTTATTACACATCCAACATGTCAGTGAGGCAGGCAGGGGCTGCCCCAGCAGAGCTCAGCACTGCTGTCTGACTGGCACCCACATCTCTGCTATTTTAAGTTCCTTTTTGGTACTACAACAGTTGAGTTTTCCATTGTAATTGTCAGTGCAGTTTTAATTACTGTCTGCAGAGCCTCCATGCAGCAGCTTCTCTGCCTCACAGCTGTAACAGCAGACACACCCAAGGGCAGGGGGTCCCTGCCCCAGTGGCCCCCGCACTGAACAAGAGGGAAAAGAGAAACAACTCCCTCCCTCCACTGCCCCCACTGTTCCCCCAGCACCAAAAAATCTCTGTGTGGCTCTTCACGTGGGAATAAATCATCCAAGCGACTGTGAAAATGGCAAATGTCATGTGGGGATGCCCAAAAACATAATTAAATGTACATTTTGAAAACCTTATGAATTATTAAAAGACTTGGGTTTGTCCATGGGCAGTAACTTTTTGTCCCTTTGTGGTTTATGTTGAATAATTGCTTACGGAACTACAGAGTTATACAAAACTTAAGGAATATTCTATACAGCTTTTTCAAGAGAAGCCAAAAAAGACAAGACAAACCACACAAGAAATCTCTGAATGATCTCGGGGTTCTGACAAAATGAAGAATTGCTACAAGTGAATTTCATCCCCGAGCTTACACTGAGTTTTGTACCATTTAAGCCTGAGAACAGGAGATTCCCAACACCCTCTGAAGGTACAACACAACCCTACCACGGCTATGGCAAAGAGCAGGCAGGAAAGCTCCCCGGATCACAAAATCACCAGGGTTGGAAAAGCCCTCCAAGATTATCAAGTCCAACCTTTGACCAAATCATACCATGAAGTGCCACGTCCAGTTGTTCCCTGAGCACCTGCAGGGATGGGGCCTCCAGTCCTCCCTGGGGAGTCTGTCCCAAAGATTAACCACCCTCTCAGTGAGGAACTGTTCCCAACACTGTTCCCAACATCCAACCTGAACCTCCCTTGGCGCAACTTGAGGCTATTCCCCCATCTGTGGGGATTTGGGGATGGTTGTGCCCTGAGGATACACCTCCCAGCCTTGGTCTGAACCACAAAATGAAACCATTAGGGAATAATTCTGAAGCCTAATAGTGGTTTAAACCCAAAAGATTTGAATGTTTGCAGAGTCTAGCCAGGCTAAAGCTCTTTCAAACCCAGCTCAACTCCCCAAGCACGCCTTCTTGGAGCGAGCTCAGACGCTTCGTGGATATTCCTGGGGATAAGGGTGGATATTCCTGGCCCTGGGTGAGGAAGAGCACAGAGTTACAGGGGGGACCAGGCGAGTTGTTTCAGCTCCTTTGCATCCCCACAAACACAGAGCAGGACAAAATAACCCCCAGAAAGTGAAACCACTCTGAAAGCAGGAGGCAGGACTGTGAACAGCTGAGAGCACTTCCCAGAGCACAAGGAAAACACAGGAGCAGAGCCTGCTGGTTCCTCCCGGGTAAATCTCCCCCGGAGGAAATGCACAACAAACACTCTTCAAATAAAGAGTTATAGCCCCGAGTAATGTGGATGGCACCCAGCCAGGAGCCCTGATTCTGGAGACGAGTCTTGACTGACACTTATCCTTCTCCCTCCTGCTATAAAAAGGGTACATTTGCCTGCATTGTTTTTAAAGGAACTATTCTTGTTGGTTCTGGAGGGAAACTCAGTGCACACATTATTAATAAGCCACTGAAAATCAGACAGTGTGACTGGAGTGTCTGCATTTCAGGCTTTTCATAACCCAAAGGGAAACAATAATGTTGGTTTATTGCCCTGTAGAAAACACCAGAATTAGTCACCAACTTCTGGCTCGTGTTGTTCTTTCTCCAAGAGATCAGAGAAAAGAATTCACACAGGTATTTTCTAGGGGTGGAGCATGGTCTGAGCACAGACCCCAACCTAGGGGAGGGGAAGGGCTGCCTTGGCATGGCAAAGTGCCCTGGGGAGTTCCAGGACTTGGGATAAGACAGTGGATTGCTCTCCCTGGAAGTCTTACCCCTCTAATCCCGCTCTTCCAGCCCCTCCATCCCCACAGACCCACACACGTGGCTGCTCCCATGCTTGTGAAGCAGGTGACTCCAAAACTTCATGCAGTGTCTTTGTGATTCTTTCTGTTCTCCACAACAGGAGAATTCTTAGAGCCCAGAAACCGGAAAATCTGTCCTGAATTAAATGCTTAGGCTTAAATGATTTTAAGATACTCACTCCCTATAAAACTAATAATTGTAGTATTTCAGTTTTACGGTATATGCAATTAACTTGTACTATAAGTTCACTGAATGCTTCAATAAACACATGACCCTTCGCTGGGGTTTCTCCCTCAGCTCCAGCTCCAGCCCTGCTCTGAATTAGCCTTTCCCATTCCTTCACAGAGGGAAATGGACTGTTCAGAGTAGGGATGGGAAGTGTTCGGGGTCTGGGGGGGGTGCAGGTGCCTCTGAACATCAGGGAACACGCAGGACCCACAGGGCAGAGCCTGCTGGTGGGGCAGAAACCTGTGATGGGCCCAAAGCAGCTCTGAGGGCTGAAAACTGTGGGGCAGGAGTGGGCAGAGAGGATGAGGAGGAGGAACCCAGGGCTGGGTTACAAAACCTGCAGGGACATAAGGCAGGTCCTTGTAGTTTCAGTATAACAGACACAAAATACATCTCCCTGAAACTCACCTGCCTCTGCTGGGCTGTAAATAAATTCTTCTTTCTGCAATATGATTTTCCTTACTGAATATAAAGGACTAGGGCATTCCCTCTGCACTGGAGAGGGTTTTTTTTCACTGGAAAACTTGAGAGTAGGACATCCAAGACAAGGATGACAGGGGAGAGAGAGCCACAGGCATCTCTCATGGAGAAGAACGTGCTAATAAACTCACAGGTACAAGCAGAGCTGCTTTTATGTGTATTTTGTTATTTGAAGGCCTGAAAATATTATAAATTAGGGAGATTGGCCTAGAAAGAGTAAAAGGTTTGGGAACACCTGAGCCAAATTCAACTTCAGAACTCAAGCAAAAAAAGTAATAAAACCTCCAAACAAACCCAGTTTTCCTTTACCTTCCTCATTCCCCTGGGAACAGGAACCCCATCCTGAAGTTTCCCTCTCTATGTTGCTGACTCCAGACTTTTTCTCCCCTTGATTCCACTGACATTTCCATCATTCAAGAGAAGTTAATTTATCCACCTTGAATTTACTTTCTTTGAGAGCCAGTAATTTCAGCAGGAAGATTTAGCCCCAGGCAGTGCTGCCAGCACTGCCACTGGTCTCTGCTGACCCCTGGGAGGTTCCTTAACCTCGGAGAGTCCCCATTTGCCAGGCTGATGAATGGTGATGAAAACCACCTCGCGATAATATTCCTTTTTAAAAAAGTTATTAAATACTCTGCAATTACTGGATAAAGATTCTTCTTAACCCTTCAACACGGTTCCATCTGTGAGCAGATGTTCAAAGTGGCCATTGTCCACGCTTGGTGCCCAGGCACTCTTGGAGTGACAAGCTAATTTTCCCAGGAGAACAACACTTTGTGCACGTCTCAGCTGCGTGTCCTCCTTTCCCAGACACACGGCCCTTTCTGCACTCATTTCTTAAGCACAGGGAAATACACACAGTGCTTGTTTCTAGGTCAGCCAGCCATGGCAGCTTGTTTGAAATGGGAATAAAGTAAAGGACTGGTGTATTCAAGTTTTTAATGTATCGGTGTTCCATTCATTCCCTTTTTTTTTCCTTTTTCCTAATCATTCACCTTCAAGAGTCATCTCTGACTCCACTCGCTCTTGTGCAATGCTCAAATTACCACCAGCTGATCAAACAGCAGTTTCTAAGCAGTGACCCCAAATTCTTGGGGAACCACAGAGGATGCAGAAATGTGCCCTGACCTGCTTAACCCCGTCTGCCTTGCCCGGCCACGCAGCCTGACCTGACCTCGCTCCTTTTATTCCTCCCAACACACTTTGATGGATTCCACCAGGGCAAAGCAGTGGGGGAGAAGGAATCAGCCTGCCTTCATGGCTGATTTTAGGGCAGTGTTTCCTTGGCCAAGCACGAGATCTCCCAGCAGTGATGTCCACAGTGCTGGAACCTCCCAGGTCAGCACTGCGATCACTCCTTTGCCTGGTACACAGATAGAAACATTCCTGCCCCACTGTGCCCGTGCCAGCAACAACTCGGAGCACACACAACACATTCCTCAGCAAGGAGTTCTTGCCCGTCACGGAAAATCTCCTGGTTCTGCAGATAAGAGAGTTTGGGAATTTCATCCATCAGCATGGCAGGCGCTGCCGCTGTGCTGGGATTTGGTGGGAGAGGACAGGGAGGTGTCAGCTTGCTGCTGGATCATCCACAGCATGATGTAATGGCAAACAAGCTCACCGAGCTGCAAGAGCAGAGCCGGGATGAGCAGTGACCACACCTCTGGGTCTCAGCCAGGGGCTCCTCAGCACGGACTGCCCGTGCTCCTTCCAAAGCACGCAGATTCTTCTCTCTTCCCAGGAGACCTGTATTTGCAGGCAAGCCTGGAAACTCGGAGACATAACAGATGTCTCCCTCCCCTTTAAATCTCTGCTTTTCTCTCCACTTACATAATGCTAATTAATTTGGGCTGAAGATAGCTGAGATCTCTGCAATTCCATGCTTCCACGGCACACGTTCCAGCCTTGCTGCTCTCATAAGCAGTCTGATCAGCACTATGCTGTACATCCCTGCCAAATTCCCTGTGCTCTTGGAACCAAAGCCCAGGCCTCCTCTTGTCCCCGGAATATGAAATATCCCTTGTTTTGAATGGATGTAGCGTAGCACAATCATTCCCACTGAGAGGTAAATGTTGTTTTCCAGGCTAATCATTCAAAGGCATTTCTTAGTTACTATAAAGAAAGTATTGTGTCATCCCAAGGAGAGAGATCTTCAAAATTAGGTGCACACAGAAGGGAAATAAAACTCCTGCAAGGGAAGGAATCCACGCCAAGGAGATGCTGTGTGTGGAAATTCAGTCACACCATGAAGTTCTACCAAAGGGTGGGGAGAAACTCACGGGAATATCCAACATTTCATCTAAGAAAATGGGCTATCTCATGTCACTCTGCTGATCCAGAAGTGGTTCTGTAATTTTGGCATCACATGACATGTGGGAACATGAAGCTCAAGTGCTCCTCAGGCTCAGCTGGCAGCAGCAAGGCCAGGTCTGGCTGGCAAAAGGAATGCTGGAAAACCCAAGGGCATGGTGACCAGAGACCCTGAGGAACAAAGAGTCTGAAAGAACTGGGTGCTGAAAGAATCAGCACCCAAAGCTACAGCTGGCACTGTGAAAATTTATGGTCATTTTCAGGTGCTCCTTCAGGGGAGGGGTCAGAACACAAAATAGCTGCTCCAGCAGACTCAGGAGTAGACTTTCTTTAAGAGTATGACCAAAAGAGTCATCCTGTAGTACGAGTTCCAACTCTCAAGGCTTCCACAAAATTTGTCCCAGTAGATCAATAATGGAAGGGAAAAAAGCCATGTCAAAGGGTTGGTTATCTGATTTTGAGATTCCCAACACGCACCCACTGCGTTTGCCTTGCAATGTTTCTAAGCCCAAGGTAATCAACAAATCCCTGTGATTAGCAAGAGTCTGGACATCTGTTTGAGTGCTGAGCTTGCACACTGTGCTTCCCTTTCTTTTGTCCTTGCTTCATATTAGAAACCCCCCAAGAGAGCTTGTTTTGCTGTTTGGAAAGCACAGGGCACAGGAATAACATCCCCTTCGCAGGAGGGCAGGGCTCATGGTGACTCAGGAACACAAACACCCTCCTGTGAACATCCCCCCTCCTCTCCTTCCCCAGCTTCACACACTGGGCACGATGCCCTGTGGTTTGGGATGTTCCTGTGGCAGTGGGGTCGGCTCTCCTGGCTGTGCCCCCTCCCCAGTCCCTGGGCAGGGACCTGCTGGCTCTGGGCAAGTCCAGGAACCAAAACATCCCTGTGGCACCAACACTGTCCCCACCACAGGGCCAAAGCACAGCCCCACACCAGGCTCTGGGAAGGAAACTGCCCTCATCCTGGTCAAAACCAGCCCACAGATCCTGCCCTGAGGAATGAATTTCCACAGCCTCTCCTCCCACAGTGCCTGTACTTACTGATCCTGAGGTCCTCTTTAGATAGTTGCTCGCTCAGAGCCTCCAGACCTTCAGAATCTCCTCACAAGTGCTTGGCTCTTGACACTGAACACACATGAGGCTGAAATTAAACTTGGAGTGTCTGAATCATTAAGTGATTTGGCCTCAGAACCCTGGAGAGAACCTCCCTCCAAGGAAGTGGTATCCAAGACTGGCAGCTGGGCACAAACACACCTTCCTGACACTCAGTCAGCTGGGAGGAAATCATTTCAGTTTGGGACTGCCATCCTTGCCTCAAAAGAGCATCATTCCCTAAAATTCCAGGCAAAGCTACTATGGGTGCCATCATCCCTTATTTACACACATGTACCCTCAGAGAGGGCTTTACCACTGCAGTGCAGCCCTTGCTGGGTGGACAGTGGTGGTTTCACAAAGCTGCTGCATCCTGCCAACAACAGAGGGGAAACCGCTCAGGATCACAGAATCACGGAATATCCTGAGCTGGGAGGGAGCCACAAGGATCATCCAGTCCAACTCCTGGCCCTGCAGAGACACCCCAACAATCCCACCCTGTCCCGTTGTCCAAACATTCCTGGAGCTCTGGCAGCCTTGGGGGCCGTGCCCACTGCCCTGGGGAGCCTGGGCAGTGCCCACCACCCTTTGGGGGAAGGACCTTTCCCTGAGATCCAACCTGATCCTCCTTGGCTGTTCCCTGGGTCCTGTCCCTGCTCACAGGGATCAGAGATCGGAGCTGCCCCTCGGGAGAAGCCACAGGCTGGTGTGAGGTGTCCCCTCAGCCTGCTCTTCTCCAGGACAATGCGAGCTGGGCACTCGGTGTACCTGGAAGTGCCGAGGGACTCTCAGCAGGCAGAACGTCAGGGCTTGCTGCAGGCTGGAGCCTGGCCAGCCACCACATTCCCCATCCCTGGCACAAAGTGTTAACACACACCAGGAGGTCAGAGCTGCACTCTTAAAGTCTCATTATCCAAAACTGGCCCTGTCAGCAGCACAGGCCCCTCCACCTCTGTCCCCATGACACCCCTCCTGCTGCCCCCAGAACTCCCACACTGGCACCAGCTGAGTCCACATCTGCCCTGCACAGGCTCCTGTGGCATCTCCAGCATGGAAAAGCCCTGCAGAGCCCCACTGGAACGGGGTGTCAGGAGGAATGGGCTGTGCAGAGTCCTTCCTGTGCAGCAGATGAATAATTTGAGCCCAGGGCTCAGGGCAGCTCACAAAGAATCCAGTGCATGAGGCTTTGTGCAAAGGAGAAATTTCCTCCTCACCAAAGACCATAAATATTTTTCAAACCTTAAGCAAAGAAATTACCCATTTTTCTCATGGCACAGAACCAGTTTTTCTCAGGGCAAAGCAACAGTGGCTCAGTCCCTACAGAAATGTGGAGTTTGTCCTGTTCCAGCTCAGGGGTTGTCAGTGCCAGAGAGGAGAACACACAGCTCTGCACACCAGCATTTCTGGTTTCCTTGCTCTGTGCCTGTGGTCACTACAGAAGAGCTTAGACCTCTGGGACAGCTCCCTGAGCAGAGTGAAGTATCCTTGTCATCGTGGAAGAGAATCACAGCACCTGGGTTGGGAGGGACCTTAAAGCCCATCTAGTGTCACCCTCTGCCATGGGGCAGGGACACCTTCCACCAGCCCACATTGCTCCAAGCCCTGTCCAACCTGGCCTTGGACACTTCCAGGGATCCAGGGGCAGCCACAGCTTCTCTGCCCAACCTGTGCCAGGGCCTGCCCACCCTCACAGCCAAGAATTCCTTCCAATATCCCATCTGACCCTGCCCTCTGGCACTGGGAAGCCATTCCCTGTGTCCTGCCCCTCCATCCCTTGTCCCAAGTCCCTCTCCAGCTCTCCTGGAGCCCCTTAAGGCTCTGGAAGGGACCCTCAGTTCTCCCTGGAGCCTTCTCTTCTCCAGGTGAACCCCTCCAGCTCTCCCAGCCTGGCTCCAGAGCAGAGGGGCTCCAGCCCTTGGAGCATCTCCAGGGCCTCCTCTGGATTCTCCAGCAGCTCCACGTCCTTCCTGTGCTGATGGAGGCAGCTTTGCAGGTGGGGTCTCACTTGAGGGGGCAGAGGAGGAGACACCAAAGCTCCTCAGCAATAACCCAACAGTTCTTGTCACCACGGCACTGAGAGACACATGGGACACTCCCAGGTCTGTGCCAGCCATCCTGGGAAGATGAATTGGAGCTGGAAGCGATCCTGGCTCACAGAGCAGCCTCCAGCAGCAGCCAGACCATCCTTCTCCCAGTTTCCCACTAGACACTTACTGTACACTCACAAAATAAATTTAAAAAAAAATGAATAATTAAAAAGCAAAGTATGTCTTAGAGTTTAACAACTACAAGGGAGAATGTTCAGCCACAAAAGGTATGGTTTTAATAATTAATTGCTGCTTTATTTAGCACAGAAGCAACTGTCTTAGATCAGAATTAAAGCCTCGTAAATGAGTTCCTTGAAAATGGCCACTCCAAAAAGTGGGATAAAAACAGTCACAAAGAGGAGGGGAAAAAAAAAAAAGTTGTATAAAAGCCTAACCTGAATGGAACTGGGAAAAGGCTTTAAAAAACCACACACACAGGAAAATGGTCTTGTTTTCATGGAGTGAATGGGACCCTCATGGACTTATCCCACCATTTCCACCACCCTGCAGGAATGACATTTGGATTTGGAGGAAAAGCTGCTGTTTGGGCTGGAAGGAGAGGAGGCAGCAGAACGCCCCTCACTGCAGGAAGCTGAAGGGAGGAGAACGGGGCCGAGCACACAATAAATAGCACAGAAAGAGGAAGAAAACTTATTTGTCTTGATTACTTCCCGACGCATTAATAAAGCCTGCTTACCTCATTTACTCCTGAGAAAAGCAACATCTCAGATGTGTTTGCAGCCCAGTTACCACAACAGTGTGTTAGTGCCTGGGACTAGGAAAAGGAAAACGTGGGAAAAAAAGAGACTAACCCTGACTTCCACCTCCCTGAAACACCTCACAGGCTGAACTGCATGAGTGTAAAGGAGAGACAAACAGAAAGAGCTACAAATCTGTAGCAGTAATTTCATTTTTATAATGATTTGCAGCACATCTAGGAATTTTCAGTGTTTATTTCTGTCTACTGTACCTTTTTATTTTCCAAAACTTGGCATGGAAGCACTCTTTGGTTTCAAGGATTGCTGCAAACGGACACAGGAGATGCTTTTCTACCACGGTCTATGCAAAATTAAACTGATAAATACATTCTGTAAGCCCATCACAATTAAAAGGAAAACCTAAAAATGCAAAGGTATTTTCAGGAGTCAGTCACCCTGGATCAATCCTCCCACTCCTGAGCTTGGGAACTCCTGCTGAGCTTCACATGGAAGGATGTTCATGTGGGAGTGGGATTTACAGCCCAGCCTGGGGACATCCTTCTCAAACTGGAGTTTAACTCAGGCATTCATTGAAATACTTTTATGGTATTTTTGAGTAACTTTATTTGCTTAGCCAATCTTCAGAATCATACTCTGCGATGTCTTTCCCTCTGCATTTTCAATTATTGTGTAGCCATCACTGCACATCATTTGCTGCACTCCCAAAACCAATTCAAAAGTCAATATAGATGGTAATCAAGTGGCAAAAAATATTGAAAAAATAAAGATACCCCTCAACAGAGGCTAACTGAAGGCTTATAACTATGCTGCTGCCTTCATGTTAAGAAAATACTGAAGTTGGCTATTTCCTCCCTTTTGCTCTTTCCCAGGAGGAGCTGCCAGGCTGATGCAAAAGGCACTTTGTCCATCCAGCCCAAGGTGCCCAGGGCAGGACTGGAATTACAAGGGCAGCCCAGCCCCAGACTGAGGTGTAAGAGCAGAACCTGCACGAGAACCATGAGCTGGCATTAAAAGGAATTGCAGGCAGTGCTGCCTGGAGGATTAACGCTGGAGAAGGCAGAATTCCAGAGCTCCAGAGCACCAGCAGAATGAGGGGAGTGTGGCCCAGCCACGTTCCAGCAGTGAACAGTAAGTGGGATAATCCTGATTTTTCCTTTGGACTGGTCACCTCCTTTGTGGCAGCTGTAAAAGGAGAGGCAGGACCAGTTGCAAAGGGGAGGAGTTTTCCTTATGAGATAATTCTGCTCATGAGAAATAAATTAGAACCATTTGGAAAACAGGGTGTGTAAGTTATTAGTGCCCCAGGGCAGCAGGAAATGATGAGAATCATCGTGGATGCGTGTCCCTGGCCATTATTTACCTTGGCATCCAAGGAGCCACGGGTAGTTGCCAGAGCAACTCGCACACCACACGGTACGAAAGCTCCATGGACATTGTTTCTCCCTCCCAGACAGAGACCCCTCGCACACCCCCCAAAAAACAAAAATAACAGGCTGATTTTGATAAGGGATCCTGGAAGCAGCAGCCTCAGGATGAGTCTCCATCTTTTTCTGGAGTAAATAAATAACTTCAAGGAACTCCTCTGGCTGAAAGAATGTTTGTTTCTGATCCAGTCCTGAATACTAGAAGTGGCTTTAGCTGGAGCCTGAGCATGGCCACACAAAACCTGCATTATCCCACACTCTGTAACACACCTTTCCAGCACTACAGGTGAGTTCTGCACTGGATAGGAACCCTCAGCAAATCCCATTCCAGCTCAGACATCCTCCCCTCCATCCTCTTGCCTTTAGCCAAACATAAATAGTAACCTAAACATTTGCAAAGTCCAAACCAGAAAAGACACTGAAAACCATAAAAAGGGGGAAATCACCCAGTGGATGGCAGGGGAGAACTGAACTGAGCCCCTGATTTACACTGCCCTGAGGCACCTTCAGGCAAAGGTTATTAACACCATGTGGCAACCAGAGGGCCGAAGGGACACTCAGAACTTGATTCACTTCTCATTCATTTATTTTGCACATTCATAGGCGGGTGGGTAAAACAACATGATTTAGACAGGACACCCTTCCCAAACTTGCAGGATTCACACACGTACTTTACACAGCTGGGGACCTTGAGGGTGTTCCAGCAAAGGACAAAGCAGGACAAAGCCACTCTGCAGAGGAACTTTGGGTAAAGAGGCAATACCAGGGAAAGACACTAAAAATGAAGTGGGGTGCAGCAGGAGGCCAAGGGGGAAAGAGACAACAAACCCCATTGCTGGGAAGGAGCGGAGTTTAACATCCACTAATTTTAAGGGGATGTGAGGTGGTCTGAGGGAAGGAAAATGCCTTGGATATGAATGGTTTATGGCCGGGGATTGAATGCCCAACAATAGCCAGCGGGTGTCCCCTGCAGTGCCATCCTGGGCTCAGCCACCCGGCTGTCCCTGCAGCCTCCCCGGGCTGGGGACACACAAATGACAAACATGCCCAGCAGATGTTTCTGGGAGAGGAGCAGGAGAGCAGAGCTTCGGACCCGAGGAGGCAACGAGGTGAGTTCCAGCTTCACTGCAGAGGGGCAAGGACAGCACCAGGGAGCTCCAGCAAAGAGGGGCAAGGGCAGAGCCCAAATCCCAGCTCTGCAGTGCCAGCACCTCTCGGGAAACCTGCATCAGCTGGGCAAAGCTGGGGCGGAACCCAAACACGGAGAATTTATATCCAAAGGGACAAAATCCCTTCCTTTTCCCTTAGAAACAACACCAGGGAGCAAGGCCATGCTCAGAGCTCCATTATTCACCCGAATAAAGACACTGAGATTCAGAGCAGCGAACACAATGTTTAGATGAGCAAGAGTCCAGTGGAAGAGATAAATCAGTTATTGCCCCAATTTTTCATTAATTATTCTCACGCATAGTAAAGTTCACTTTCCCTTGAGTCTCTGAACTTTATTTGGTGTTTGACCTCAGGATCTCCACGTAGTTTAGAAAAATTAGCCAGTCAGAAGGCACATGGAGGACATTAATGCAAATAAATAACTTGGGGAGTTTTTCATTTGGGTTTTATTTTCTTTGTTGTGCTGTGGGTTTTTTGTGATTTTTCCCCAAGCATTCACCATGTGTGGGATTTGTTTTTTTGTTTTCCTTGTTGCCTCCCACAAGAGCTGTTCCACAGGGGTGAGGGCGAGTGCTGTGTCCACTCTCAAGGCTTTGTCATGAATCTCTCAGTTTTATAATGTTTTCTTAAAGCCCTAGTTTCTGTGGCCACACAACTGTCTGGAATTTCTGTTTTAGGACAATAAAAAGTAAGTTTCTTAGATTTTTTTTTTCCTCTTGTGGAGAACAGGGAGAAAAGCAACAAAACAAAAAAAACCCCAAACCCAAAAAACCAAAGAATCACAGTTTCATTAATCCCATGGGGTTTTTTAATTAATTTTTCAAATGTCCTTGCCATAATCCAGTTTAAAAAGTATCCCTCAGGAAGCAGATGTTTACGAAAGGACAGCACAAGATCAGAGCTCCAAACCTGAAATGACAGTGAGATGAACGTAGGAGGCCAATTGAAGTGTAATATAAAAACAAATGAATATTTCACAAGGTATGCCAATGAATGGAGAGGGATGCAATAGCAGGACTCAGTTTTCCAGGGACAACTAAACCTCCAGGAAACAATTCTGTGAGCTGGGGAGATTTATGGGGTGACCCTGCAGCAGGTTCAGCTCATCTGAGAAATGCTGAGCACAAAGGATGTCACTGAGCTCTGCTCAGTGGAACCGAGACCAAAACCTTCCCTTGGTTTGTGAGAGTGTCAATCAGGCACCACGAAGGTGACCTCAAACATTCCTGAAGAGTCGAAAAGAGGGAGAATTTCCTTCCTGCTGGACAGTTGTTGGATAGGAAGAACAGAAATGAGATGGCAGAGGCCACTCTGTCGTCCCCTGCAGGAAGCAGAGCAGCTCCCAGGGCTGGGACAGAGCCTGTTCACCGCTGAGAAGCCAACCTGTGACTTTGGCTCTTCCCTTAGGGAGGGATGATGGTAAATATTGACTCCACAAGATTCCCAGCGTATTCCTAGAGCAGTTCTGAGATCTTCTCAGAAGGATATTTTAGTCCTGAGACTGCAGTGGGTGATTTCAGCCCTGGTGTGTCACAGCCCCAGGGCAGTGCCCGTCCCTGTGCTGGCACTGCTGGGGCACCTCCAGCCCTGGGGGCAGTTCTGGGGCCCTCAGACAGGAGGGACATCAAGGGGCTGGAGCGTGTGCAGGGAAGGGAACGGAGCTGGGAAGGGGCTGGAGCAGCAGGAGGGGCTGAGGGAGCTGGGGGGGCTCAGCCTGGAGAAAAGGAGGCTCAGGGGGGACCTTCTGGCTCTGCAACTCCCTGACAGGATGGGGGAGCTGGGGCAGGTTGGGCTCTGCTCCAGGGAACAGGGATGGGAGGAGAGGGAACAGCCTCAGGTTGTGCCAGGGGAGGCTTATATTGGATATCAGGGAAAATTCCATCACGGGAAGGGTGTCCAGACCCTGGCACAGCTGCCCAGGGCAGGGGTGGAGTCCCCAACCCTGGAGGGATTTCAAAGCCACGTGGATGTGGCCCTTGGGGACACCAGTCAGTGGTGGCCTTGGCAGTGCTGGGGGACGGTTGGACTCCATGGTATCCAAGGTCTTTTCCAACCTGAATTATTCCATGAATCTGATGTGCAGCCCTTCCCAGGCTGGAGCTCTCCGAGGTAAAAATGACCCTCCTGGCACTGCGGAAAATCAATGAAAATCTGCGGGGGACGGAGGCTTCCAGCTGGAAATCACTCACAGTGCCATTTACTGACAGAAAGGGGACACTTTTCTGCCTCGAACCTGCAACTAAGAAGGCCCACGGGGCTGCTGTGGGGCAGCACACAGGGAGGGAGGGAGCCCAAACTCAGCTCGAAGCTTCTGAACACGGAGGGTTTGAGCCCATCTGCAGCACAGCCCCTGCTCAAAGAACAGGGCAAGGGTCAGGGAATGGATAAAACGGGCTTGGGGCTCATCCCAAACAGCAACGGCACCTTTAAAGGCAATTACTGAATTATTCCTGTTACAACTGAGTGTCCTAGTTATAGTGGCTGGGACCAGTTTATCACTGTGTGAATGTAACTGGAACTGCCTATTCCATACCCTCTCTGCCATTTATCATGAACTGTTAATGATGCATTGTTTGCAACAGCTGCCCAGGACACACCTGACACCTCAGGCTATGAACTGGGTGCATGAGAAAACAGAGATAAGAGGGTTCCCTGTCTTCACACCAATGATTCAGGTGTGATAACTCCCCTCTGGGAATCATTAACACCTTCACACCCAACCTGAGGGGTCATGTCTGCTAATGGGCCATCAAGTAGACCAAAATATCCTGTGACTCACTGAATAAATTGCCTATTGTNTTTTCCTTTGTGTCAGTGTATCTATTGTAATCTTTTTTATTAAATTGTAGTTCTGACTTCTGAACTCTTTTGAGTTGGGTTCTTTTCTCCTGCTGGTTTACTTTTAAAGCAGCACACTGAGGGACACCCAGCCTGGGAGCTCGGTGACAGCTCTGGCTGAGGGTGGTACTCAGCAGCAGCCCAGAACATATATTTTCTTTTGCTCTTGTTGCAAAGCTCCTGAGAAATTCCCTGGAGATGCTCACAATGGGAAGGACCTGTTAGTTGATGGGGATGGGTTTTGGACTGCAGTATTTTGTATATTTTGTATTTCTCACAAAGACCCAGCTCCTGGAATCAAGAGATTACTTACCAGTCTTCCCTGACAATTAGAAAATTGCAGGAAAATCTAGAAAACTGAACCCTAAAGGCCATCCAATAAAGAAAAGGACTCCAGAACAGTCTCTTTGTTTCTGGGATCAGATTTATGACTTTGGTACACTTTGAAGGGTCCACAGTCATGTAAAGAAATGAAGTTAGAGTTCTTCCTCTCGTCTAAAATTTGGCTTATAAATCAGTCTGAAGGAGTGAGACTGCAATGTTCTAGGTTTTTCCCGTAGAATTTGAAGCTAAAACATTCAGCCCTTTACAGAAATCATTCCTACATGCAGTTAGGGAACACAAAACTCCTTCTTTCTATTTCCATGCACTCCTCTGAATTCAAACTCTCAGCTGAGAATCTAAAAACACCAAAGCTCAGTCCATAACGATGTACTTTAATTACATCACTAGCCCTACGACAGAGATAGCACAACACTGACACTGGAAATGGTGTGGCCAAACATCCAGGAATTATCGTGTGAAGTGCACTGGAATTAAGAAATACAGCATTGTCACAGGAACATGGCAAGGAACAAGGACATCAGGAGGTGATAACTTAGACTGGTCCGCTACGGAATTTCCTGAGACTAACGAGAACAAAAAGCTGGACTTGAACACAATGCCAGCACCTCATTCCTTAGGAATTTCTTTGTCTCCTCACCCCGGTGAACCCCTCCAGGTGGCAGAGCCCCTGTGCTCCCACAGGACTCCTCCAGCACTGCTCCAGCCTCGGGATCCATTGTGTCCTGGCTCTCTCCAAGCCTCTGGGCTGTGCCAGGCCTCATCTCTTGTCCTTGCACCCACAGTCATGGTGCTTCTCGCCAGCAATCCAACTCAGGATCCAAGGGATGCATACTGATGATCAAAAGGAAACAACCTTCTCAAAAATGCAAATACAACTCCTCTCAAGAGAGCCAAGCAATTATTCTTGGGATGGTCATGAAGCAGAAGGAAATCACAGCCAGCCCAGAGTGCCTGAATCACCCCAGCTGATCTCCAGTTCCAAATGAAAGTGTTCAAATCTTTCCCTTTCCAGAACAGTGGCACTAATGATGGCACGTCTGGGAAAGGCTGTCCCAATCCACAGACAAACAGCAGGAGCATTTACCTCCAGTTTCCTTCTCCATAAGACTGATCTTGGTGGGGAAGGGAGGGAATTCAAAATGCAAGTTCACCTTCCCCATAAAATTGATCTTTGTGGGGAAGGCAGGGAATTCAAAATGCAAGTTCACTGAGGTTCTCTCAGGGGTCCTTGTCCTTTGAATACCCTGCCTGATCATAAGTCTTAGATTTAATTCTTTCCTGATAAGTGAATTTTCACAAGTTTTCAGTTGCCAGTCATAGTCCTGTGGAGGAAAGTGGGATGACTTCAGTGTGCAAAGATGACCAGAACTTGTACCTACCAACAGTGACGTGAAGCCGAGGGGCAGGTACAGTGGGAGCCAACTGTTGGGATGAACAGATGGATTGCCATGGGAATAACTCTTGGTTCTCCTGTTTCTCATCTTTACAGTTAATTCTGACATTTAAACTGCAGCCACTTCTGGCTACATCCTGCCAGTAATTTTGTACAAGAGCAGCACATCAGCAGATCAAAGTGAACTCTAAATGCAGGCCTGGAGCTTTGCTTTGGACCAGGCTCAGCCTGGTCCCATGGGCTGAGCAGCCCTGCTGGACATTGGGATCAGGAGCACCCACAAAACCAACCATTGGTTTGGAACTTTACACCCCAGCTGGGGGCTGTGCTACCCCTAAAAGCACGTGTTTTGTTTAAGTGGCTCCAAAAGAAGCTGAGTTAATGCATCCTAAACCCACTCCAATGCATGGAAAGCAGAAGGAATTAGGGGACTCCCTCCAAAACTGCACGACTGCTCCAAATGAAATGCTGGCTCAGGTAAAGCTTCTTTCAGCTGGAGAGGAATCACCAGGGCAGGGGCTCAGCCCTGTTCTGACAACGTTCTCACACCTCCAGCCACCACAGGCAACACCAGCAGCTCTGCACCTTCCAGCCTGCTCCTTAAATTCCTCAAGTGCCCGGAAAATCCGTGCCCAGCCACAGGGAAGCCTCAGGTTACACCCCGAGGAAGGATGGGTGGCCTGTGGTAAGGCAGTGTCTGGACACTCCACATCCTTTCCCTGCACCATGGAAAGAGGGACCATTTCAAAAAGCACTTGGATATCCTCCCTTGCCATGCACAGGACACGAGGACTCCCAACACTACAGTCTGGATGTAGGAGTTTTAGGAATCTCTGTCTCATCAGACAAAATCAGGGATTACCCACAGAAAAGATGCCGAGATACAGAGGCAGAGCAGATCTGCAGTTCTGCTTCCATTAACCCTGGTGGACCAAGGAGTTTCCTTTGCTTCTACAGCATCACTGATGTGATCAGAACTTCCCCTGGGCTTCCCAGGAGGAAGTGCCCAAGGGAATCCCACCACGGTCAGCACCTTTAGTCCCAAATACGACACAAAACTGCCCATGGCAACATGAGGAGCCCACCCAAACAAATTCTGAGAGACACCAAAGACCAAACCTCACCTCATGACCCACCCAGCAGAGGTGCCAACTCCATGGGAAAGCTGCTACAGCTCCAACTGAGTCTTTGCTGCCTTTGCTCCCTCAGCAATTTATTTGCTGTTTTTTGGACAAATGTATATTTGTATTGCACCAGACACTACCGGGGGAGCACAGGCTGAAACTGCCTTGGCAAAACCTCCTTTTAAGCTTCCAAAAGGTTGTGTGAAGACAAGATTCAGACACATTAGCATTTTTCACCATAACAAGACAAAGGCTTACACCCCAAAATTAAACAAATATATCTCTATAAAATGTTACCTGCCCTAAGAGCATCCCCTGCCAGCTGGGCAGCAGAGCCTACATATTTCAGGCTGCCTTAGTGATCCTTCAGGAGTCTGTCCTGCTGAGCATCCTCCCTCCAGCAGCAGCTCCCAAAGCACTGAAGGGACTCTCTCTGCTGTAACACTGTCTGTATTTGTCAGACATCCCCCCTTGGTGGAATGAGATGAGACCCCAGAGAAGAGCCTTCCAGGACAACTCCCTTGCACTGCCCTCCCTGGCTGCCTCCAGCCCTGCCCTCAGCAGAGATCTCAGTATTCCTCCTGTCCAACCCAATCAGACACTCCAAGGTCAGCGCTCTCTTTTTATCCTTCCACGACAGGGAAATGGGGAAGAGGAGCTGGGGGGCGGGAACAGGAATCAGAATCTTTTGTGTACATTTCAAACAAGAGAGAAGGGAGAGTGTTCTGCTATTCTGCGTAAATATTTTTAAATCCTTTCATAAACCTAATTTAAGAGTCTCTTTTTTCACCTATAAGAAACACCCAAACACTGTAATCTGTTATTTCTGGTGCATCCTTCTATCCCACACAAAATGCTCCTCAGGTCTGAACTCCATTTCTTCACTGCCACTACCCATTGGTCCCTTTCCTTCAGGCCAGACATTCACTCCCTTTCCTTTTATTTTTTTTATCCTAAGAAAATCCCAAATGTGTTTCTTTCATGTATCCTTCAATTGCTGATTAACAACTAACTACTCCCACTCTGGAATATCAGCCTATGTATTCCTCGAGTGTGGTACATCAGGCTGAGACTGTAAATTCCTCCAGGCAGGCATCTGCTTAACCTACGTGTTCTAAAAAGATGGAGATTGGGTCAGACTGATTTTTTTCTGCTGAAGGGGAGTCAGGCAGAAAGAAAGAAAGAAAACCATAAGATAAGGGTGGAAAGGGAAAACAAAGAACAGTTGGAACGAAGGTAAGAAAGAAGAGATGAAAATAAAAGGATTGCTGGAGAGTGGGAATAGAGAGTGAGTTAATACATCTGATGAAAATGCAACATTAGCAAGCACAGTGTGATTTGACAAGTGTGAACAAGCCTCCACCAATGTTAAAAAGCACTACATCTGGCAATGTGTCAATGTTTAAGCAGCACTTTCCTTCTCCTTCCCATGCTGGGATTCTGCATCCTTGATATTCCCTCAGATCCACTTCTGAGCTGCTTAGGACTCCATGAGTACATTTGTAGTGTCGGGTTGGACAGAGCAGGTATAAATTGGTGGTAATTACAGTCACTCTCATCCTTCTCCTCCCCAGGTTACCTCGTTACAAAAGGAAAGATCAGCAAAACAGTGCAAAATGCTGATACGCACCCCAATGCAGGGAGTCCCGGAGAACAGGAACGCTGGGGTTAACCATATGGCATTTAACCTGCCTCTCCCCCACTGCATATTCCTTTTGCTCCAGCAAATACACAGCACTGGGATCACTTGGCTTTTGGATTCAGCAACAGTGCTGGGGCACTAAATCCAGCAGGTGCAGAATCTTACCCAGAGCAGGATCCGTATGTGAAAGGAATTTTAACATTTCCTCTACCGACTCGCTCTTGGAACTCGTGTTGCTCTTTGCAAAGGGGGCCCAGGCTGTGTGTGAATACACAGGCAGATTGGCTGGGCAGGCTCAGCACTCTGTGCTATCAACGTGCACACACATCACACCCCTGCTCTTTGCACGGACACCAAACCCCTGCGTTGGCCAAAGGCAAACCGGTGGGGTTTGAACATTCCTGGCTGCTCCTGTGCTGTTTTCAGCAAGGGTTTGAACATTCCCGGCTGCTCCTGTGCTGTTTTCAGCAAGGATTTGAACATTCCAGGATGCTCCTGTGCTGTTTCCAGCAAGGATTTGAACATTCCAGGATGCTCCTGTGCTGTTTCCAGCAAGGGTTGGAACATTCCAGGATGCTCCTGTGCTGTTTTCAGCAAGGGTTTGAACATTCCAGGCTGCTCCTGTGCTGTTTTCAGCAAGGATTTGAACATTCCAGGATGCTCCTGTGCTGTTTCCAGCAAGGATTTGAACATTCCAGGATGCTCCTGTGCTGTTTCCAGCAAGGATTTGAACATTCCAGGATGCTCCTGTGCTGTTTCCAGCAAGGGTTGGAACATTCCAGGATGCTCCTGTGCTGTTTTCAGCAAGGGTTTGAACATTCCAGGCTGCTCCTGTGCTGTTTTCAGCAAGGATTTGAACATTCCAGGATGCTCCTGTGCTGTTTCCAGCAAGGATTTGAACATTCCAGGATGCTCCTGTGCTGTTTTCAGCAAGGGGTGGAACATTCCAGGCTGCTCCTGTGCTGTTTTCAGCAAGGGTTGGAACATCCTCCTACATTTTAGCCATGTTCAGTCCCCACATTTTGCTCTTTGTTACCTGTGTGTCCACAGGTGTGAATCCACTTCTCCTGCAGGTCTCACCCTCACATCCCAGCACAAACCAGATTGCTCTTTATTTAACATGAACTACCAAACTTCTGGTGTTGGATTTTGGAGGTGTTTCGGAGGCAAAATACGAATCCTCAACCCTTCATCCTGCTCCTGATTGTGCACTGTCAATTCAAAACAACTAAACCCACAGCAACACAAACTTCCTGGTGCTTATCAAGCTTTTGCTCCTGTAAAGCTTGAATGAGCAGATTGTTGTTTCTTCTCATATGTTAAAAGCATTTGGAAGCCATCAGTCACTTGGAGGGGGAAACAAGCAAGGAAATTCCCAAGATTTTGCATGTAGGGACAAATGCAGTCCCTGATTAACAGGTGCAAGAGTTGTTGTTTTTGCCAGATTTATTCCTGCTTCTAGCAGGACAGAGCTGGAAAATCATGGACCTAATAAAGCACATTTATCATCTAGATAAAAATAGTTTCTTTATCCTCTGCACTCTGTGTCCTGTGCTGCCAAGGAACTCTCCAAAATTCTTTTGTTTTTGACCATAAAATGGTTCCCAAGGCAACAACATCTGATGTCACAGCAACAACACACGTGAGGTCATAAATCCTTCAGAAGGAAAAATAAAACCACAAAGGAGGCTCAAAACTTTCTGTATCTGTGAGGTCAATATTGCCTTCTTTGTTCTGTCCAACTTAGTTTCACTCTCTCTCCTTTTTTCTTTTTTTTTTTCCCCGCCCTAAATATTTTATAAAAGAAAAAAAAAGAAAAAAAAAAAAAGGGGAAAGATTTGTCCCAGGAATTTCCTGTTGGCTGTTGTCCACAAGGCAGAGAACACCAGCAATAATGTGAACAATGCAAATTTCTCCTCGGCCTGCCTGGAGCACCATTCCAGGCCCTTCTCAAACCTGGCTGGAACACCACAGGGCTTTGGAGAGATTACTGGGCTCCACACACAGAGGTTTGTGCAGGGACAGGCCAGTTCCTCTCCTGCTCCTTCCCCCTTTTCCAGGCTCCAAGTTACAGGAATCCAAGGTGAAATAAAACATCCCACTACCACACAGGGAAGAATCCTTTGCACAACTGGCTTTTCAAGGAAAAAAAAAGCTTGGATGTGCTCTGTGATGAAATGCAGGACATTGCCAGGAGCAGACAAAACCTTGAGCCAAACACTGTGTTAGTGGTCAGTTCCAGCCATTTCAAAGGGAAGAGCCAAGAAAACCTGCAGAAATTCAGTAGTTGGGAAATAATCCCCTTACTGCTTTTTCCCTGAGCAGTGGTGACCAGGCCTCTCAAAAGCAAGATGCTGGAACCAGGCACACACAGAGGGGTTTTTTCCTTTTCCACCCTTTGGCAGAACCTTCCTATTTTCATCTCTTTTTACTCACTGCCCTTGAGCAGCTTAAGAACCGTCTCTGAAGTGGTTCGTGGAGTTTAAATAAGGAATTAGGCAGCTCATGGCGAATCTGCCTTACAAGTCAAGAGAGACCTCAGCAGACTTTTGGGTCATGTGACTAAGATTTTAAGGACTGCATTTTTAATGTGCTTTATACTTTAATGCATATTTAAGAGGACAGATGTGTTTTTCACAGCTTCCATCCACGGATCTCCATTCTTACATGGGTTTCCAGTTCAAGCTTCACTCCTTGATGAGGCACTGCACAGGATGTTCTCCCACTGAAGGATATCCGAGATCCCGAGTAGAGCATGGCAGCAAAATAAACAATATTGTTGAGTTCAAACACCCCAAACTTATGAGTCAGGAACTTGAAAGATGCTTGCTTAAATTAGAGACTATATTAAAAAGAGTACACTTTAAAGTTACCTTTTTTTGCCAGTCTCACAGGGCACTGAGTTGCCAGTTCAAGCTTTTCCCCAGCTGAAAAATGAGAAGTGTGCCCTTCACGTAATGAAATACAGTTCACACATTTGCATTACTGCGGGAGCTGGGACTCCCTGAAAATACAACTACCCCGAGACTCCATAAAATGAGGAGAGCTGGCAGCACAGAGTGCACGATGGGAAGTAATGAATGGTAATGCCCTCCCTCAGAACTCCATATGGGATGCGCAGAACACAATTCCTAACGCAGGAATTTACACCAGGCTCTGTTTAAATGTGCTCCCTGGAAGAGAGCAAAGTCTCTGGTGGGCAGAAGAGGAAGAAGGTGCCAGGGGGGTGATCCATCACCAGCAGCAAGCCCCATGTGCCACGGTGTCTCCTGAAGCTGGGCACGAGCTGTGGGTCACACCTGGCTCCAGGAATCCTGGAATTCTGCTCGGCCTTGGCTCCCTTCAGCGTGCACATGTGCAGGGAGTACAAGCAGGGAATACAGGCAGGGAGAGTAGCCAGGAAATACAGGCAGGGAGTACAGGCAGGGAATACAGGCAGGGAGAGTAGCCAGGAAATACAGGCAGGGAGTACAGGCAGGGAACACAGGCAGGGAGAGTAGCCAGGAAATACAGGCAGGGAGTACAGGCAGGGAGTACAGGCAGGGAGAGCAGCCAGGAAATACAGGCAGGGAATACAGGCAGGGAGAATAGCCAGGGAATATAGGCAGGGAATGTAGCCAGCGGACACAGGCAGGGAGTATAGTCAAGGAATACAGGCAGGGACTATAGTCAGGGAGTATAGCCAGGGAATACAGGCAGGGAGTGCAGCTAGTGAATGAAGGCAGTGAATATATCAGGGAATATAATCAGGGAGTATAGTCATGGAATATAGGCAAGGATTATAATCAGGGAATACAGTCAGGGACTGTACTGAGGAGTACAGTTATGAGCTATAGTCATGGAATACAGTCAGGGAATACAGTCACACAAAGCACTGTGGTCCCTGTGGAGTGGCAGGCACAGACACAGCCTGGGCACCCCCTGAGGGGGTGGCAGGTCAGCTCTGCCCCTCAGCCCTGGGCTTGCAGGGACACACGGCTCTTCATAAGGACCAAACCTCCTCACAGGGGGACAGTGGATCTTGGAACGCTTTGTCTGGGGAGCAGAATTGCAGGCAGGGCTGGTGCCATCCTTGGGATGTTGGCAGCAGAGGGCAATTACCAAGGACGACCTAAGAGTGCTACATATACTTATACCGCACATGTGGTCATGGAAACCACCACAAAACTGCTGTATTTTCAAAACTATGGTATAAATTTTAAACTATTATATAAAGTGGCTTCATACTTCACTGCTAGGGTGCACTAGCCTCCTTCTATACCATTCCCAGCATAGTTACTATAGTAACTAATGCATTGCAAAAGAGGAAGAAGCTAAAAAAAAAGTTAAAAACATCCTTAAAAAATTATGAAAACCAAAGAAAGTGCCTTTACAAAACCTAAAAACACAGTGTGAAGAATGCAGGCAGTTTTATGGCCATTTGTTTGGAGCTGCCAGCGCCATCTCACTCAGGATCTTGTCATTTAAATTCCTATCCAATGTTTAGCCCAACAGTTCTGTGCCCCCAGCCCCAGTACCAGGCTGACCCAGACTTCAGGAAACACAGATTTCATCCCCTTCATCAACAGACAGAACTGCACAGAGAACGTCCTCCACCCTCCAACCTCCTCTGATATCGCCCTAACAGCAAAGCATCATCTGGTACTTCTTGGTCTAAACATTCTGCTCTTTGGTGTCTCCAGGATGCTGTCAGGGAAAGCCACTCTCCCCACCACGTCCTGGAGAATCACTGAAGGGATGCTTTCTGCAGCTGACATTACCCAAAGGCTTCTCAGAGAATGTGAAAAGCAGCAGAAATGGGTTCTGTTGGCTCTCTTGGGGCTGGGTAGGTCGAGCCATCAGCCATTCAAAGGCCCTGGCAGCCGCTCAGAAGTCGCATGTCAACCACACAAGCGAACCCGTTTGGCTCCAGAGCAGACAATGAACACATGGAAAACTGCCAGCACAGCCAGTTAAAGAATAAAAACAGAGCAAACCATTTGCAAATTTATTATTTTTTTAAAGACCTTCTTTAGTTTTGCAAATATCCTGCAAACCTCAACAGAACAAGCAAAGTTCCAAACTGAAGGGTTTTGCCACTGGTTGGTTGGGTTGGGGGCAGCAAACGGGGCAGGAAAGCTCAACTACAGCCCAGTCCAGGTACCAAATCTCACAGAGAGCAGAATCTCAGGCCCCACTGAATTAACGGCTGTACAAACACACCTGGGACAAATGGTGAGGGGAGAACTGCACAGAAACTTGGCTCTCATCCCCGTGTCCCCTCCTTACTCAGGGGTAGATTGCAAATTTTAGAAAACAAAATAGAAATTGAATTTCCTAATTAGCCAAACTAAAGCATATAAAGAGCATCTAGCAAAGAGTTCTAAGCTTTTCCCAGTGAACCTGAATTGACAAGTTCACCTGTATTTCTCATTCCTTTTGATTTTCCTCTTTCCCTCAACACACAGCAAAGATAGCACACACTCTTCAGACAGCCTAATATTTTTTTAATCAAAAGGAAATTAAAGAAGAGGCAATGATGTACATTCCTTCTGGGGAAAGGAGAAGCCTCATTCCTATCCTGTCTTAAAATAGCCTGATAGAACTACAATATTTGCATTACAATTCTGGGTCAGCTGCACCATGGGATTAGACGTGCAGATCAGAGGGTTGTTTAGTTTTTATTTTCAGCCTTGTAGATTTTCCACATCATGCCCATTCTGCTGCACATTCCTCCTGATGTTGTGTGTCCATGCAATTGGGAACAATTGGACGGATTTACTCCCTGGGTATCTGGAGTAAGAAACAAAGCCTAGGGCAGTCTGAGTCACTGGAAGTGGAAACCTTTGCTGCAGAGTATCAGGTGTCAAAGGAGACAAAAGGGCCTTTGATTCTTGTCAGACATTGATTCAGATTCTGATATTCATTCTCTACTTTCATTTGTAGCATTCTCTGCTACGGGACCTGGACTTTACCAAACAAGCCCCAGGTGATGTTGATGAGGAGACCTGTGAGAAAAGTGCTCCTGGTGAACCACAGCTGACCAAACGTCCCCCAGAGCCCAGCAGGAGTGGGCAGGAGATCTGCCTCCCTTCACACACAGGAGCCCCTCTCACACCGCCCCAGACGCAGAGCACTTGTTGATCATAAAGGGAACATTACGTTTCAATTAAAGCTATTCAAAATAATTTGCTGAAAGGGGGTTGCGGGAATATGAAATATTACAATGTGCCACGTAGTGAAACAGGGAACAAATCTCAGGGATTGAATAGGGCATGCAGTCCCTGTTCCTGAGCAGAGCAGCAACCAGTGTATTCTAGGAACGAGCCTCACTCTTAGTCAGTGGCTGCACTTTTGTCATGTTTCTTAGAAATGTGCTTCTCTCCTCGCTGACTCACAGGCAAGAACAAATTTCATCATCTCTTTTTTCCTCAAGAAATGACACTCCTTTGTATCATCTTTAATGGTTTTTCCCCCAGAGTTTTTCCTTGGGATTTCATGCTGCACAGTCTGGGGTTTGGTTTTTTTTGCAACCTCACAGCATTTGTGACTTTCTGAAACATCTCACATTATCAGATCATTTCTCTCTTACATTTCTCTACCAAGCTGTACATGAAAAAGGTTTCATTTGCCTTCATGAATCAAACCTCCAGATATTTCATACTTTGAGTTGATGCTGATGTAAATTTCTCCTACTTTGTAAAAATCTTCTCTTAGACTAGAACTTATACACAGATTATAATGGATAAATTATTATTATCACTGGACAGGATCTGACTGGAGTAAAGAATCTTTTCCAGGAGAAGTCAATGTTCCTGACTCTGTACCATGGAAAGAGATGGTTTATTACCATTAGATAGTTTATCCTTAATTTTGCAGTATCCCTAATATCCTTAATACCATCAACTTTTTGCTGTAATTTCAAAGTGACCTGCAGGTGACTCTTCCCATTCTGAGAAGTGAAAATACATGGATTTATTTTGATAGCAAAAATCTTTCCCTTTATTAACATATGAAATGGCCTAGACAAGGCCAAGCAGCTGATGAGCTGTAATTACCTTCATGATTGATTAGTAATACAAGGGCATGTCCTGCTATTTCTGTAATCCCTTTGCTATTGTTGCTGATCTACTGATACACAGGAGCCTCACCCAGTGGTTTCTGTACCAGGGTGGTCTGTGTGATGCAAACAGGGCAGAAAAAAGGGCCATCCAGTTTCCTATCTGCAGAAGACATTTGATTTTCTGTAAGACGAATGTCCGGTGAAGAAGCCAGAACACGACACACATTCCAACACCACATACTCCACCTTGATCAACAGCTGGCTGACAGGCCTGGGATGTAACAGTTTGGAAAGGGCTCCCTTTCTCACCCTGTTTGACACTACTCTGTGCTCTGAATGTCTCTCAGGTATACACTATATATGCTAAGAGAACAAAAAAGCTGATATTTTTAAAGCTAAATACATATGTACACAGACCAGCTGTTGCACTTGCCCCTTCCCTCCCTCTTTCACACAGACCTGAGATGGAGCAGCCACAGTTTCCTCCTTGGCAGAAAGCAGGAACAGCATTCCATGTGTGTTAAGGAAGGTGCATCCAACACCTTTCACTGTGACTGAGCAGAGCAGTGTTTGAAAACCAGCAGTTATTGGGCAGGGGAGAGAAAGAGGGAGCGTAACCCAGAGATAAACACAACAGGAGTCTGAAAAAGGCCAGGGCAACGAAGAGGTTCCTCCTCTCCTTGGTGTCATGGGAGGAGCACATCCCAAGCCCCATGAGGCTCTATGTGCTGCCTTGGAATACGACACTCCTGAGGACCTCTTTATGGTTTAATTTTGTTGGATGTTATTTTTGCTAATACGCACTTAGAAGCACAGAATTAAAATGGTTTTTGTTCCTACAAGCGTATTTTCCTGTTTGGCAGGCTCATTATTTAGCCTTCCTTCCTAAAGGGACCTGAAAGGACTATGATGTGCAGGGGTTTTTGCCTGAGGTTCTTCCCTGGGTATCTCCAAACTCAGCACTACCTCACACTCCCTCTGCTGGCTCTGAGCACCAGAGCAGAGGCGTCCAGTTTGTTTAGGTCCTACAAAAACAAAATGCGTTTTGCTTTTAAATTTATTAAAAAATAACAGTAGCATTTTAAGGAAATTCCCACTGGAACAGTTAGATCTCCCTGTGAGTCCCTTACAAGGGACACCTCAAGGGTTCCCATCAGCCATGGAGACCGACCAAGTCCAGCAGCCCAGCAGGCAGCACTTCCATGAATTCCTTGCCAGTCTCAAATTAGGTGTCTTAGAATCCCACACCATCAGATTTTCACAGAAAAAAGTACCTCTGACATAGCAATCAGTCACTACTATCAACATGTTCTGCAGAAAACCAACCAGTTACAGATTTAAAGAGATAAATACGAAAGATGGATGATGAGCAACCCAACAGTGTGTAGAAGGGGAAGCCCAATTAATCCCCTGGATAGCAAGGGGAGCTCAGACTGAAAGATTCAATCCTGCAGGCCTAGAAAAAATGTTGCCAACAGCAAACACAACTCCTGGGGATAACATAACCCTCATAGCCCTTCATTCACGGCTCTTTCCTCTAATAATTGTGGAATTAGTGCATAGAAAAACAAGGATACTCTCAACCACTTTGCAGCATTATGCAAGAACCACCTCACTATCTGCATCTGAAACACAAAGGTCTTTTCCAACCTTACAACTGGCCCTCCTGCTCCTCCATCAGCATGGTTGACACAGCTGACAGGTTTATCTGTCCACACTGTCCTCTCCCTGGCTCAGCAATAATTGCTGACAAGTATCTCTGCTTTCAAAACACGCTCAGTGCTGGGTTTGCTGCAAAATCGTGTCTGGAGTGATGAAAGGATCCTGTACTTACCCTGAATCTCTTTCCCAAAAGCCTGTTTTTTTTTTTCTGCTGTTCTTCATGATCCTCCATAGAGCTGCTGTCCCAGTTCCTCTGGGAATCTGCTGCCACCACTATGGAAGAAGCACTGACCTTCCAGCTCACAGGAGGTCACCCTCCACTGAAACCCTCCCACCACTGTGAACAGAAGCCTTGGAGCTTGTCAGGACAGCACTGAAATAAAAGACTTTGGACCAAGAGATCTGAACACAAACCCACTGCAATGTTGCCTCAGTACCTATGGCAAAATGTACAGACAATGGGGGATAAAAGAGAGAAGAGAAGGCTCAGAGAGAAATAAAGTCAATTAACACCTTCTCATCACCCAGAGCTCACATCTGTTCCTCCTGGGTGGTTTGTTTCCAAACGACAGGATGCAGAGATGGGGAAAGTAAAAACTGTCCCACTGGAGGAGTGGCCACTGCCAGGGAAAAAACGTCTTCCAGGAGCTACAAAACCTGAGTGCCACCCAGGGATGTCTGCAGACCAAGGTCATGGTAATGACAAACAGACCCCGTGCATTCTGCTCAGGGCACAGCCAAGTGCACAGGTGCATTTTCCAGGGTGGCATGAAGCCCTGCTGAGAGACTGCAGAGAGAGAGGCAACGAAAAGAAATTATTTGAGACTCCAGTGTTTTAAAATTCCTTTTTTTCAGCTCCTTAGCAGATCCCATCAGAAGTCAGTGTTGCTCTGAGGCTTTTCAGTCTTGGAGTATTTTGGACTTCAGAAAACACACACGATAAGAACAGAGGAATGACAGCCTGAAGAACCCTCATGTTCAGAACCTTCTGTCCCCACCCAGGAATGCTCTGGAAATGCTCCGTGCTGGCAATCCCTGGTTGGAGCTGCTTTGTAAGAGTCCTGCGAGCAGCAAGAGTGCAGTGTAGGATAAACTCCCCAACATTCCCATCCCCTGGCTGGTCAGTGCCCAGAACTGCTCCCTCAAGGTGCCCTCTGCTCCCGTGAGGTGGAAGCAACACGAACCCTGCAGGACTGCAGGGCACAGCCTGTCACCAGAGACACGCGGCCACAGCTCCCCAAACTCAGCAGCTTGTCCTTTCAGGTATTACAAGAGGCTGCCTTGAGGCAAAAAAATATTAAATCACCACCTGAATGAACCAAGTGTCACGTGAGACCCTGCAGGTGTGTAAATAGGCAGAAGGAGTGTAATTTTTAAACCTAAAGCCATAGGTCATATACTCTTCAGACCTTACGGTCTGTGACGATGAAAACCACACATTTGGAAATAAATTCATGCTAAAGCGAAGTACAGTGAAGTCCACCAGTATTTTACTCACTGTCTTGAGCTGTCAAGGGCCATGTGGGGTGGGCTGGCAGTGCCTGGCACAGCCTGGCACTCTGACACATCTGGCCAGATGGGGCTTCGCTGCCAGACTCCCAAGGGTTGGCACAAGGGCTGGGAAAGGCTTGCTCAGCATTTACCTTGGCTTCCCAGGAGCCATGTGGAGGCGTGTGCCAAAGTGGGAACAGGCCAAAACTGCACGGCTTAGAAACAGCCCTGTCTAAAGTTGTCGTCTTAATCTCACCAAGTCGGGCTTTGCATTCCAGGTTGGGGCAAGAACTCCCTGTTGTGTCTAAATGGGAAAAGGAAGAGGCACCAGAAAAAACTTTCCTGGCCTTCTCCCACTCTGTGAAAGGGGGAGAGAAATGGGGCAAAACAGACTCTGCAGCACAAGCCCAGGACTTTGGCCAAAGATTATGGAGTCAAGGCCTGGAAGAGCCTTGCAATCCAGCCTTTCTTCCTCCTCTGCAGAAAGAACCATTTGTGATTACGCAAACTCTTCTAAAATCCTTCAACATCCCTAAGAAATCCATTTCAGTGCTTTATTGCCATTACAATCTGAAAAGGTTTCTTAAACTCCTGTCTGAGGCTCCTTGCCCAACTGGAGGCTGTTTTTTCTTGGTATATCCATCATGAAGAAAAATAGATCCCTCTTTATTAATATCAGGTCCCTTTTATAGTTGCACAAAGAATTGTATTTCTGCTTTTGCCTCAGAAAAAGCACCAACAATATTTGCAGAGTCTCCCTCAAGACACTGAGCTCTAAATCTCCACCAATAACCTGAACACTCAGGTACCTTCTCCTTGTCTCTCTCCAGACCACACTCTGCCTGTTCAAGGCCATGGAGATCCCTACCAATCTTATTTGTCCACTTGAATCCCACGCAGGAGGCGTTTCTGGGAAAGAAGGAGGAATTGGCACCTCTCAGGTCTGAGAAGTGAATTTACCATTATACTTTTGCTGAATTTGATTTCAGTGGAGCCAAAGCTGTTTCTGGTACTGCAGCTTCCATCCCTGCTGTTCCAGCTGTTCCCTCAGCTCCTGCCAAAGTGTAAGGGAGCTGGAGGCTTTGTGGTGTCTGGGATGGAGACTTTATATTCTCCAGAATTCTGCAGTTTGCTGCAAATAAACTGCACATGTATGAACTGACAGATCTTCCTTCCCCTCCCGGATGGAAAAGGTCGGAGCCCACAGTCCCTGTGCAGACCCCAAAGGCCAGGCTCAGGTCTGTGGCACTGAAGTGAAAAGCCCACAGAGATGTAAAACAATGAACAGCTGAGAAACACCTTCTCAGTTCCAAACCCCATTTTATTCAGTCCTTCCAAAGTTGCATCTTCGTTCTACCAGAACTAACTCTAACAAGGAAAATATTTCAATTAATAATTTTGCATTTCCTGTATGCTGCAGCTGTGAGGAAAGAAGTTAGAAATGCTCAGTGTAAGGACTTGTTCTGATGGAGGTAGGGGCAGTTCTGGAACACTCAGTAATGCCACAGGCCCCACAAATCACAAGTGAGGAGCAGGATTGCAGTGATGGGCAGCAGGTCTGGCACAACTTCAGCAGCAAAGACAGCCAGATGTGTGAGAACCAAATCAGTGTCTCCAGAAAAGGTCAAACCCACATTTTCAGGCTGGCCACTGTCCTAGTACTTCAATCAAAACCCTTCATGAGAAATCTTTTAACCTCAGAATTACTGAAACATGCACCTAATCTTTTTAGAACCACACCAGAGTAATAAAGGGCTAACATTTAAAGGTTTAAGGTTTAACCAAGAGATCAGGAGGACACCAGTATTCCCAACCAGACAGAAAATTGAAGGCAGGAATTACCCCCTGCAGCCTGCTCCAAATAAACCCCAAATAGCAGCAGTCCCGAGGAGCTGAACCAAGGCTTGTTTGTCTGCAGAGATCCCTGCACAGCCGCGTGTGAGTGCTCTGCCTGGAGTGCATTAGTGCCCCATCACCTCCCTGCCAAAGCCAGCCATCACTTACTCAAAGTGCTCTCCCGACGGCCCCTTCTGGGACACAAACCCGGCGCTTTCTGAAGGGGAGTTTGGAGGATTCTTCCCTTTTCGTTGGTCAGTCCCCTGGGTTTCCAAGCCTCATGCATTATGGATAGGATCTTAATGGAGAGTGGTTGCCTGAACCTCTCAGCTCAGCCAGCCGCTCTGTTCTGTGCTCTTCTCTTCTTCCCTCCTCTGGAAACGCAGCTTTTACTTCTGTTCCATCTGTATGAACCCCATTAAAAGCCAGTTCTGCTTGTTACCAACAGCTTTCCTCAAGCTGCTCTCCCTCTATAGATTCTCCCAGATTCAGGACAGATCAACCTGTTGCCAGCCCAGCCCAGGCCCCTTGGACTGGTCCTCGCTCTGTACAGGGCGAGCAGCTCCAGCTCACGGTGCAACCTGCCACTGTGCTGTCCATCTGTGCCTCGCCTGACCAAAAATGACAATTCTGGTACATAAACGCCCTCAAATGACATGTCCCTACTGTAACACAACAGCAGAATGCTCTGCAGGACCTGCCCACAGGCATTAGCTCGAACAATGCAAATGCAGCCGTGATCCCACTCCGGGCTGAAGAGAACTTGCTTATAAAATATTTGTCAGTATCAACAGACAATTAATATCCAACAACCTCTTAATGAAGAGTCTCTTGGGTTATAAGGAGGTTTTGTAGCCATGTCCTAATCTTCCTTAGCTAAGAAACTTGGGATATTTCATGGAGATTATGAAACCTCCCCGTTGTTAGGTACGGAGGAATGTGAAAGAGTTCATGGCTTTTCCCACACTAATAACCTCAGTTTTCTCTGACTCCTTGGAAAAGAAACCCCCACGAGGGTGCAGTGAGGGAGGGTCCCTCCTTCTCATCTTCTCCTGGTGAGGATCATGGCCGTTAAAAACAGAACACTGTTTTGAAAACTATGTAGCTTGGTAATAGACAGTAAAAGTGACCATCCTTCATAAGCAGAGGTTCTGCCCCTTTCTCCGTGATGGCTGGCTGGCCCTGGGCTCCACCACGAGTGGAGAAGAGAGCTCTGTCTGTGAAAGGCAGGACACTCTTACCAACAACTGGAGGCAGGAGAGATTCAGGTCTGGAGGGGACTCTGCAATGGCAGAGCTGTCTTGGGAATCAGGTTTGAGGTTGTTCCCAAGACATGGACACTTCTGTCCCCACAGAGGCTCTGCTGGGAAAAGGCTGATTCCACAGGAGAGCTGGAGAACCACAGCAGGGCTTTGTGCAATGATCTCAGAGGGAAGTGGGTTTGCTGACACAATACCTATTGAGGAGAGCAGTCCATTCGTAATATTCCTTGTCTTCCTTCTACCACCAAGCCCTCACCTGAAGGTTTCTCCATGGAGGGATTTCCCTTTTAGTCATCCCCATACAACACCAGGAACAACATTCAGCCTCCCCTGGGCTGCTCTGCCTTCACTGTCTGCAACCCATCCACAAGGGAGGAACACAGTCAGACTGAAACGACCAAGAAGCTACAATAGAGATATAGGAAATAATTAAAACTTATTTCATAGTTAGAAATGGTAAACTCTTTGGAGCAAGACCAAGTGTGGCTATTTTAAAAACTGTGGCAGGTCCTTGGTGAGCTGTATAACTGACTAGCACATCCAGACAGCAGCTAGCAATAAATATAATGGCATTTTATAAAGTGTGTATATAAAATGGTAGCAAGATAAACTGTAAAATCAGACAATAAATTGTATTTTTCACTCAACCCTGGCCTCCTTACTATATTCTGTACATAACCCTTCTCTCCAAGGACTTATCCTAGTCCAGACTCTAGGAATAGTTTGAAAAACAGTTGTTATTTAAAGTATAGAATGGGGAAAACTGCCATGGGCTGGTTTCCATTGATTCCCACACAGGTCCAAAGTGCAAGATGGATTTGCATTAATGTTAAGTTTAAAGGTCCGTTGCTTTAATTCCAAGGACTGGGAACCAGCTGGCCCACAAGTGCAGGGAAAGGCAGAATCCCTGAGAAAGGAGAATCAGCAATCTCCAGGCACTTCCCTTCAGCCACAGGTTCCAGCCAAACAAAACGTCCTGCTCACAGAGCGATGGCAAAGTGCAGGGGCACTGCTCTTGCCACAGTAAAACTTGGGTTTAACCACAGCCTCTGGGCATCACAGGGGTTCATCTGAGTTCAGAGCAGGGCAGGAAGCTGTGTTTACTTGGGGGAAATCCTGAGTGAAAACAACACCCCTGTGTGCTCCGTGGGACATGCAGAGTGAGCTGAGCATGTCTGGGGCGTGTGGGACCCTCTCTGGAGTTCGACTGCTGCAGCACCCACTGCCCCAACCCAGCTGCTGGGCTGCTCAAATCCCCAGCAGTGGAGAAAATCCTCACAATATACTTTTGGAGGGGAAAAAAAAAAGACATAGCCAAGATGACACACATCTCTAGGTTGTCTTAAAATAAGGAGATAGTACTCCAGTTCTGCCTTAACTTAGGCAAGGTCAAAGTGAGGAGCCCCGATGGCAGGGGCTTGGAATGAGATGAGCACAATTTTCCTTGGAGTACCAGAATTTCTCTCTCTTATTTCACTTCACTGGCCACCACTGTTTCTTCCTGAAAGCTTTCAGCACTTAAAAACCTCATATCCTCAAGGATAAGCATGACATAGACTCACTGCTGCAATAGTACTCCTCCCTTGTTAATGCTGATACATTGGAATAAGCATATCCATGTGGGAAGGTATTCTGGAATGGTGAGAGCATTGGAATTGCACCTCTGGGGGTAAGTCAGTAGGAGTTTCCAGCAAGATTGGATCCACTGCCCAGCCCAACTAAACCAGGCAACTCCCCCTTCTCCCCAGAGCTGGTAGCACAGGCAGCATTCCACTGGGAACTGCTTTTTAAACACCCTAAGGAGCATAATTGCATCATCTCTTTTCCAGAGAAATTGGGGATTCCCCATCCCTGGAAGTGTTCAAGGCCAGGTTGACAGGGCTTGGAGCAACTTGGGCTAGTGGAAGGTGTCCCTGCCTGTGTCAAGGAGTGGAATGAGATTATCCCTTCCCATTCCATGATCTTATAATGTTCTCCTGGCCTACAGTGTGAGCACTAACAACACAGAGTCAACCATTTGCTAATGAACTCCAAAATTGTTTTGCAGGTCTGACGAATTTTCAAGTAACGTCCTTATGATGAGACACAAAGCACTCTGGAAAGCCTGCAAACGAAGGCACTTTTAAACACCTCCATGTATTATTATTATTCCCTGGCATGTGGGTGGGTGACATTGGAATGAGGAGGCTGATGGAAGAGAAGAGTTGGACAGCACAGTTTGCCCTGGCCTGGGAAGTCCTGCCGGCACAAAAGGCAATCAGTAATGTCAAGCAGAGGGCTAAAAACAGGAACCAAAGCAGAAAGAGGGGGAAATGAAGTTTCTTGAGCAACACACACACGTTGCCAGGGTGTCACGGGCAAAGCAGAACAATGAGTCTTTCGTGCAGGGAAATGAATTGTACAACATAAAGCCATATCACTCCCCCCACAAAGCTGCATGATGTGAATGGACTGATTATAGCAGAGCAGACATCAAGAGCCACTCAAAGCGACCCAGGAGCCCTCAGTGGGTGTCCTTTATGGGGACACACAGATGACACACTGCTGTTCGACGGGCTCAGGACTGCACCTTATCACATGTGAACATATCACAGCCCCTTCAGAACAAAGAGCCAGTGCAGGGTCTTTTTGCAGCCTAAATGTGAAGAGCCTTTGCCTTTGGAACAGGACAGTTCCCATTCTATCTCCAGCTAAACACAAAGACCCAAGTGACCATAAGATGCAGTAGTGGCATCTCTACAGCTCCAGAGGCCACAGAGTGTTTCCATATTCTAATTACTACACCTCTTTACAATAAAGAAATGCCACTTTTGTTTTTTGAGTCACAGATGTGAAAGGAAGATCTTGCTGAAGTAAAAGGATTCACAGAATCCAGAGGCCTAGATGTTTTTCTCCAACTATATTGCAGACTTCTAGTGCAATAACATTCCACTGAGTCTCAGAAGGCTTAACAAACCTGTGCTCATAAAGCATTTTGAGATCCTAATTTAAATGCCTTATACTGTCACAAAATACATAAAAACCTTACAAGAAAAATTTTTATTATCAGAGATTAGAAAGATTGAAAAGAGGAGATACCAAATTTATTCTGTAGGGCTGATCTTTTGTGTTAACTTTACTACACAGTATTTGACTTTCCAGAAATTTAATCCTTGATTAAATTATGGTTATGTGAAAAAAGTCTGTACAAGATGATGTTGTACTAAACTTTCAGCCTTTCTAAGGCATCAAAGCAGCATGTAAATCCCAAAGCTTGGTTCAGCCAGAAAAGAGATGTCCCTGCTATGATCAGCCACTCCATCACGGGGTTTCCAGTGCCGCACACTTCTAATGAAATGGTCTCCAAATTTAACCCTGAAATAAACTGCCAGGAAACTGATTCTTCACCAACAGCAGCATCTTCTCTGGAAGCCCGAGGTTCATGTGAACACTTGAGCACAGCTGGCATGATAAGGCACGTTTGTCTGTGTCCAGAAATATGCACGCTGGGCGTGGCACGAGGAACAAGGTCAAGGCACATGTGCCTTCAAGCCTGGGTACCAGCTGGGAGGTGCTCCCAGGGGCAGCAGAGGAGCAGTGCCCTCCTTTGGAAAGGGGTTTCCACTCCACAGCCCCCTGGCAGGCACTGAGGGACTGTCTATAAGGCAAGGAGTTTTACTCAGGCGTTTTTAAAACGCTCCCAGTGAATCTCCAGAGGCGGGATCCAAACTGCCAGGAGAAAAACCCCACCTGATGGTTCGTGAAACATAAGGACATTAAACCAGAGGAAACCCCACCCTATCATACGATCAAGGAGTTCTGCAGAACCGTGGCAGCTCCGGCTGCAGACACACACGCCTCTCCCTGCTCCAGAAATTCAGAGTGTGCCTCGGTGGGGATCTCCAGAGTGAGTCACCCAGAGAGAGCTGCCCCTCCTGGCCTCCAGAACTGGCCTGACTTGTTCCTGTCAGCAGCAGATGCTCAACCAGAACCCCGGGGTTTCAATCTCCAGCTACCCCTCCTCAAAGAGAGTCACCCTGACTCTGCTGCCAGCATTACCTGCAGAGTGAGGGACACCATGGGGTGACCCCAGAGCTCTGCTCCTGCACCCCCCAGCAGGAACCAGCAGCAGATGTGACCCCCCTGCTTCCCGAGCATCAGCAGCTCCTGAGAGGAGCAAACACACAAATGGCTTTGCTTATGGTCAAAACTGAACGCAGGGACGAAGGGACTGCGGGGCATTTGAGATTTCATGTTAAAGAAACAAAGCACAAATTGGCTTTTTAGAAAGGTCAAGTGAAAAATTGGATATCTTAAGGCCGCAGAGATTTTCTGCTCTGTGTTCAGGCCTGTTTACGTTTATTAAAAAAAAAAAAAAAGGAGAAAAATATTGTCATGTCCAGCTTAACAGATGATCTGGCTTGGGACAAAGGAAAGGGGAAAAAAGAAAGACTGTATTTGCAGCAAAGTCTGTAATTTTAAATAATACTGTTTCCAGTAATGTTCCTCGATGGAAGCTGTAATGCTGCCCTTTCCCAAACCATTAAGACTGGAATAAAATCTATCCAGTTGGGTTTGTACATAAGCTGAAGGTTCCAGCATTTACCACATGTTTGTGAATTAGTGGGTTATGTGCTGAAATAGGTATTTAAGATATACAATTCATCCTCCAGGCTAAAACTACATAATGCAACAAATAATACCCATACTAAAAGTTACATTTTGCATTCCTTTCACATGGACTAAACTGTGTCCCATGTGAACTGACTAAACAGCTTTACAGCAATTAAAAAAAAAGGAAAAAAAATCCTGATTCTGACGTTTTAACCTGCACCAGTTTTAATTATTATGCACCAGGTGACTTTGATCCCACATTAAGCTTTGATCATGCCATTGCTGGATCCTGTGCTGGGGAATGGAAGGGAAAAGGGAAGGGAAGGGAAGGGAAGGGAAGGGAAGGGAAGGGAAGCCTTGGGGAATGAGCAGCAGCACTGATGGAAACACACAGAGAAAGTCTGCATTGGTTCCTTCCCCACAGCCCCTGCTCCTCTCCCCAGTGCCAGTTCAGGGTGTTTGCTGGGGGAGGAGGAGGTTCCTCCTCCAAGGGGCCACCACCATCCCTCACACAGGGCTCAACAAGCCCTCCAGCAAAGGATCCACTGTCCCCACAGGTCCATCCCCCTCCATCTGCACCAGCCCTTCCTTCCAGCCCCCTTTTAAATTTCCTACTCAAGGAGACCAGCGCTGTCGGGCCTTTAATCTCCACCTCACAGTTTCACATACAAACCTTGGCTTCAATATTTGGATATATTTCCTGCCTCTTTTTTTTCCTTTTTTTTTTTTTTTCCTTTAATACTCTTTCGAAGCCAAGTTGCTGAGTGAATCGTAAAGGGAGAGAATTCCAAGGGCTTTAGCTCCTCTGCTGTTCCCAGGGCAGGTCTGGGCCAAAACAAACCCCCGCTGTGCCAGCAGCAGTTACTTCCAGTCCAAGCCCAGCACGGCCCTGCAGCTCCCCAGGGCAAACCATCTCCCGTTTCCCTCCTCAGATAAACCCTCCACAGAGATTTCTCACTTCTCCAACTGCATCCCTTCCCATGTTTTCCTTGACTCACCAAACGGCCATCAGAAAACGGTGAGAGGGGAAATATTCTGTCTTGGGTCCAGCAAGTCTCTGCCCAGACTTTTCTGTTCCCACCCTCATTTCTGCTTCTTAAGAAAGGATTTGTTCCCAGTTTCAGCAACCAGAGGTTTATGTTGCGCCTTCCCCTCCACCACTTCTGTTCACAGAGAAAACTTTGCAGTGGACACCAAATTCCTGCGAAAGAATTCAAGGAACAAATGGCCACTGCTCCCCTGAGCTCAGGATTTCGGTCAGGCAGGGCTGAGATTTGACATCTGGGCAGAGAAGTCTCAGTAGGAGACACGGCACCAAAGTCAGGCATTACACAAAAAGGATGGAAAGAAGTTTAACCTTAAAGCCTAAATCCCAGCAAGAAACATATTTCACTTGCTATTCAATCAACTAAAATTATTACAGCTTTAAAGATTTTTATAGCAATTTCTCTAAAATTTCACCATAATTTTAAGGATTTTCACCATATTTACTTCATTCTTCTACCCCATTTGGGTGATTTTGCACCAGTTGTGTTCATACCCATTTTACATAAGCATTTGGACCACAATTCTAGTGACCGCAGTGTTTTCAGAGAGTGAATTCCAAATGTTTATGGACAAAGGTCTGTAGGGGAACTGTCTGAGCATCTGATCAAGCAGCAAATACAAGTAATGCCATGACAAGTTATAGTTTCAGTGGTTGTCAATTAATGGCATAAAACTGACCATTGACAACTCTGAGAGGTACAAAATTTCCCAAACTCAGAAAAAAAAATAAAAAAAATCAGCTCATTCTTATTGCAAAGACAAGTAACACAAAGGAAACTGGGTACTTTAAAAGGTAAAATTATTCCCACAGTTGCCTCATCAGCTTCAGTACAGAGAGTGGAAATTAGAGCATGGGGCTTCCCATGAGGAATGTTTGGAAACATTCAGGAAAATACCTCTGTCCTTCGAGCCAGAGACACTATTTCTCTATATTTTTTTTTCAACGTCTTCACACTCCTCTCCAAGAACCATAATTTTTTCCTTGGAAAGGCTGGTCTGAGGAACAAAAGGCTTGAACTGCTCTAGACTCCTGTCTCCCTTGGATCGTGAGCCAGCACCACTGCCACCACAGGTCCTCCCATCCCTGAGGAATCAGGGCACGCACATCCTTGGGGTTGCAGTACCCTCTCACGCCCACCACGACCCTTTTTTCACTGTTCTGTTCCTTCTCATTCCCGTACGGATCTGACTTCTCGTTTTCCTTGTTCCAGCTCTCCGTGTCTCGCAGCGGGGCTGGACCACGCAGAAGGAACATGATGGATGATCACCTGTCACGGCTTGTTTATTATAATTCAGACAATCAATTACACACCCCTGATGCTGCCTGTCCCACTGCACATTGACATGCCCGGCACAGAGCGATGAGGAAATGGCATCTCATTTGGCAGACGCCTTTCCATGGGTACAGCACTGACGATTCCAGCCTGGCTGTTTCAACAGTTGTGTGTGTTTGAGAGTGTCACCACTTACCGCCTGCCACAGGTCATATCGCTCCCAGGCGTTATTTATTGTGCTGGGCAGGCTCGGGCTTTCAGAGGACAAAGATGTTACAGCTCAAGGCAGGCAGGGAAGGTGGATCACACAGCAGGTCCAGCCCCAGCACCCATCACAGCCATTTTTAAAGAATTTTTTGTTCTCACTTCATTCCCACTATGGGGAATCCTTGTACCCTCTACACCTTTATTCTTTTATGGGTGACTGCCTTGCACTAAAGAGCTGCTGAGCTCTTGCACGGACAGGAGGGCTCTGGCAGGGGGAAATGCTGCTGGGGCAGTTAAATAATCCCAGGACAGCCAGTGATTTACTGAGAAGAAAGGAATCGTGGTAAAAATGAGACAAGGGGGAAAGGAAAAAGGGCTCCTAAGTGCTTGGCTGAAACACTGTGCAGCAGGTGCTGAACCTGCTGGGAAAGGGTTAAGTGCATTTCACTGATTAATTGAGTGGTGGGGCTCCTTCTTCCCTCTAGGTAGAAAGGAGGTGGAAGATCCTACAGGAAAAAAAGGATGCAGAATATGGACTGAGCAGCTCATTCAGATGGAATACTGGGTTTGATCTGAAGTAGCCGGAACTTCAGGGAAAGGTGGAAGGACTTAAATTTCCCATGTTTATGAGCAGGCTTTAAAATGCACAAGTTTCTGTAAAGGTAGGTTCCAGGAACCCAATCTGCAGGATATTTTAGCATTCCCAGCGATGCTCAGGGACACATACACATAAAATGTGAAGGAAGTTTCCTCTCCCTCAACAGGGCAGGAAGGCAAAGAAAGGCAGAGACCCTTTCTCACTAGGAGCCAGATTTCTAACACCTTCCTGCTAACTGGAGGGAAGGAGCAGGAACAGTCCCATTAAACCACCTTGCTGACTTAGCCTTGCTGTTCTCTCACACACAAGTCAGCTGCTTCCCTCCACCTCTTTCTGCTCAACCCAGACAGACTGGTTTGGGGTTTGTACCTAAACTGCTGATGCTCTAAAGCACCCACAAAACAAGTAATTCCTGGAAGACTCCGGTGGAAGAAGGTGGGTTAAACTTCACAGACTGATTTTCTAAATGCCAGTCTTGGCTGTGGAGGTGGTTGAACATTTTCAATCCAGCAGCCAATCTGCCAGATTAACCACTTCATTTAGCTAAAAATATTTTTAATTATTCGACATCTACATGGTTAATCTAAAGATCTGTGAGCAAAAAAACATTAGCACAATCTGCAGGAAAACCATGCCATTTATAAAAGAAAAACCTAGATGAAATAACAGGTTTCCACTCCTTCGATAACCAGGACTAACCCTGGTTGTAGTTCAGAGCAGTTCTCTTATCAAGGGGGAGGGCAAGCACTGAGGCTTCTCAGGCAGAGCAATGGTGCAGTAACTGATAACACTTTTTGGGACCTTATGAGCCACCCACCAGTGTTTTGTCAGCCCTGTGCGCACATGAGGGCAGAGAAGAGGCCCTTTATTCTTCTTCACAAAATGAGAGCAAAAGACAGGATTTAGCTTTCAGGTGAGGGCCTCTTCTCTGCCCTCGTGTGCACATGGATGAGCTGTGACAGCAGAGGACTGGAGCACACGAAGAGGGAAGACTCTCCAAAACCTTTCTTCTTAATGATACCATTGGGATAGCCATGGGACAGGGCTCAGCAAGTCTGTGTGTAGCAGATCATGTTGGTTATTTATTCATACATTAAAATCTCTGTCTCAGCAGCACCATGAGGAGAAGTACTCGTTGCAAATCCTGCTGAGTCAACCCAAATCATGACAAAGTGCTCTCACTTACGTATATATATATATGTATAAATACATAAAAACACTTACACATATGGGTGGACTAGAGCGGTTTTGCTTTGAAAGAACCTGTTTTTCAACACAGGACCAGCACACTTAGTACCGAGGCTACATGTGTGTCTAATTTCACAAGCAATACAAGAGCATGTGAAAGGGCTCGAGCCCTTCCCACACAGCCAAAGGCTTCCTGTGCTCCTGCGAGTTCTGTATGAGTTGGCATAAAAAGTCTGCTGAGGGGGCAGGGAGGAAATGGAGCAATCAGGGGTGTGAGGAGTCACTGCTGTCCACGAGGCAAATGTTACTCTGAGCTGGCTGAAGTGAGTCATATTGAAGCCTCAACTTAATTTCTTTTTCTTTCCCCTTTTTTATTTTTTGCCTACTTTTGCCTTTCAGAAAGACGTGCTAGTTACAATTTTGAAAAGAAGTAACCAAATATCAGCTTTTGTTGCTCTGAAAGCCTAACTGCAGGCCGTGCTAAGGAAGCCAGCTCTGATGTGGGTGGGTAGGAGGGCTGTGTCCCCATCACTACCTGAGCAGGTGTAAGAGCAGGCTGTGAGGACCAGCCAGTGGGACCTGTGCTCAGGGGCTGGTGAAGCAACACCTCCAGAGGGACTCCGTAAAACAAGGCATGTCCTGGGGTGTTTCTAGCGAGGATACAGCAATTCCTAAAGCTGGTGTGAACTGCAAATTGGCTTGGACAAGCATGGCCCCTGCGCCTGGTTCTGAGGCAGGATGAGGGAGGACACTCCCCAGAGTCAGTGCTTTAGGACACACAGTGGTGCTGCTGTGCCAGGTCCATAATCCAGGCTGCTCGGCCTGGAATGGGAAGTACACCTTCCCTCTACCACAGGCAGAATTCCCAAACAGCCACATCAGCCAGGGAAGACTTGCATGCTCCCAGGGGAGAAGGGGAGTTTTCTCACCCTTCTCCATCAAACTGTAAATTCAGGAGCTGCCACAAGACTCCATTCCAAACAGAGGTGCTGCCAGAAATTCCAGTCAGTAGAACTTTTCCCTCCTTTACAGGCAAATGATAAAACTGTCACTCTGTGAAACAGCCACAGTTCCACACTTACAGGGAAAGTTCCTTTCCTGCTGCCCCCAACAACCTCACTGCAACTGGAATTTTAGTTGGGTGTTTTGTATTTTTTTTTTGCAGTGGACTCAGATTACACCAGACATTTAATTCCTCCTCACTCTAACTGGTATTTTGCTGTTCATGCAAGTCCCACTGCATTTTACAAAGCAGATTTATTTTTACATTATCTTTGTTACTTAGTCATAGAACTGAAAAGTTCACCATCAACTCAGCTTTTGACTGTTCGACACTAAACAATCATACGAAGAGGGACCACCTTCAGATCAAAAATTACAGTCAAAGCAGACAATGCAGACAAAGGGCAGAAACCTTAGAGAGAGGCAGAGAGAGTTCACCTGACCAAGGTCAAAAGCAGAGCTGGTAATACAATCTTCCTATTCTTATTCCATTACTCAAACCACCAGACAAAGGCGCCTTCCCAGCCTTCTCTCTCACCTTCTTGCCCACCCTGTCACCACCCTCCAGCTCTGCAGTGTGCAAACATCTTACAAACCACTAACACACGTGGAGCAGGCCAGTGCTGCCCCATGCCAAGGGTGTGAGGAACCTGTCCAGAAAAAGTGGCTCACGATACAACACACGAGACATTGTCATAGAAATGAGGCATGGAAAGGGCTCTGTCTAGGGCTGGAGTGGGGAGTGCCAAACTCTCTGTGCTCCTGTCACAGGGGCTGGGGTGGGGAGCACCAAACCCTCCGTGCTCCTGTCACAGGGGCTGGGGTGGGGAGCACCAAACCCTCCGTGCTCCTGTCACAGGGGCTGGGGAGCACCAAACCCTCTGTGCTCCTGTCACAGGGGCTGGGGTGGGGAGCACCAAACCCTCCGTGCTCCTGTCACAGGGGCTCTCCTTCCCTACACACCCCAGCCTGTGTCAGTTCTTCTTGAATGAATGAGTGCTTTTGCTGACATCAACAACTTCCACACACTTTTGAAATAAAGACACGTATTTGTCTTCACAGAATCACTGAATACTCTGGGTTGAAAGGATCACCAAGTCCATCCCTTACATGAATGTCCCATTTGTGGACACACTCCTGGGGTTGGAGTCACTCTGTACACCTCTACCCATGTCAGGAGCATGTCCCTCTTCACTGGCTGGGGGAGGCAGCAAAGGGGATCCTGTGCTTTGCCCACGGCATTCCTGGTCCTGCTCGAGTGCACTTTGTGGCTGTTGAGGCCGGAGATGTGCTGAGTCAGGCGGCTCCCCAAGCTGCTCACAGGAAACACAGCTGGGAGGCAAAAATAACCCTGGGGCAAGGCCTTGCACTGCTAAAGGAAACAAAAAGATAAACACAGCGACCACTGACTCAACAACAGACTCCTGAAGGCACCTGATGAGATGACATCCCACCCTGTGTGCTGAGTTCTGTCCTTCTGGCTGCAGGCGGTGCTGGGGTGACAGAACAAGTCCTCTCCTGGACCCCGCTGAGACAGCCAAGATCCCATTGAGTCAGGAGAGGCCGGGGAGGGCTCAGGCAGGTGCACAGACAATAGGCACAGCCCTGTCCAGCAGCCCGGGCCCAGATCAGGTTATGGAACAACAACATCAGTGCTCCCAAGCTGCTGCTGCCCCGTGCCCATGCCCGGCCCCAGTTGTGCAGTGGCACCTGTTCCTCTCCTGTGAGCACAGGCTGTTCCCAGAGCTCCAGCACAGTCACAACTCTCCAATTCAGCAGCTACTTGGATAATGCCCCAACTTCTTAAAGCGCTCTGACTCCACGTCTGCTGCTGCACTCGGTGTCACCCCGCACGGAATGGCTCTGACACCAGTCTGGGAGAAGGCAAAATGCTACATGGGGGACACTGGGAGCTCACGGAGGAAAGCAGTTGTATTATTTGGGTGACCTGCAAGGGTTTTGTTAACCTTGAACGTGACCTGCACTGAGGCACCCAGTGCATGACAACGATTATCAGGCTTCCGTATGATCCAAAAAGGGTAGCAATTCCCATGGAAATGCACAGCCCCCAGATCTTCTGGCAGGGTAAAGGGAGGGAGGACAGTGGCTCCCTGTGCCATTCCTTATAAAAGTCAGTGCAGGCAGCACTCACGGCGTGGTTCCCACGTGGCAGGTGCTGTGGGTGCACCAAACCCTGGACCATTCTGGATCCAGGTAATCCACCTGCAGAACCCCCTGGGCCCAGAGCTCTCCTTGTCTCCAACCTGGCCCATTAAAGGGCAGTCCTGCACGACTTTGACCTCATTTCCCTCTCTGTAGCCACTGAGACACGACCTGCCCTTTTCCCTCACCACTGCCACCTGGGGAATTGCACTTCAGAGTCCCCAGACCTTAATTAATTCACAGATTAATTCAGAGAGACCCAAACTGACAGACAAACACCAAATGCCCTGTGACAGACCCCAGAAAGCATCGTGTGAACAATCTCAGAAATCAAAAGGAAGAGGAGAATTCACCATAGACTAGGGGAGGGAGGGAGCAGACAGGGCAAGAAAGGAGAAAGTTCGAGTGGCCAGACCCCAAAAAGGCAGAGATCAGATATGAATTTACATAATAATTCTGCAAACAACAACGGGCGCCCAGAAATTCTGTTTAAAGTCTGTAATATTAATTTAATTAGGAAAATATCTAATACAATTCCCAGAGAATTTTTCAATGAAATTAATATGATGGACTTTAATGGATATCTTAAGCAGAGAGAATGATTAACAGAAATACTGCATAAATTACACTTACATGTTTTATAAAAACTGGCACACAACTCGGCCATGCAGGGAACCTTATTCTAAATTCCAGCAGCCAGTTGTAATTCTGTTTAAAAGAATTTCCCTGCTCAGAGATGACTCATTTCCTCTAGGGATTTTTATCCTTCCCGTAGTCTGGACTAGTAGCAGTGCTATTCCAAAGAACCAGAGAGAACTGACTGCAGGAATTCTTGGGCTGTTTTTTCCCCTGTCTGTGCAGGGTGCAGGGAAGGTGGATGTGGTCTGGGCACAGGACTCCAGAGATGCTGCAACGCACCCACTGTGTCTCTGACAGGAGCAAAACACCTCACACAGCTCAGCTCTGGGAGCCCTGGAGTGACACAAAGCCCAACAACAGGGCAAGGAAGAATTTTACTGCCCATCCCAAACACAGTCTCAGCACCACGAACACAAAAACTGAGGGACAAGACACAAAATGCCAGCATTCAACCGTGTCTTGCACAGAACAGTCCTGACTGACTCCCAGACAAGCTTGAACCATGAGGAAATCAGCTGTTAGGTCAATATCTCATCTCTACTCATATCACAGTTGAAATTATATCTTGAAATTATATTATTATATTGAAATTCCCCTTCTCAGTGGTAACTCCCTCCCTGTTACCATCCAGAGCCCCCACAATTGCACCCTCACCCTGAATTGCACCTTTGGTGCCCAACACTCTGACCAGTTTAAAAATACCTCTTTACAAATTACAAATTACAAATACAAAATTATTTAGGATTTATAAAAATAAGTTTAAATGCTTAGACTCATCTAAGAAAGATGCACACATCAAGATGTTATCTTTGCTTTTCAGATTGCAGCATAAGTTCGCTAATAATTCTTAACGAAGATAAACTGAATTTTCTTTTGTTCATATCATCTGTTGCATCTAAAATTGGGAGAAAAGTCCTAGTTGCTTTAGATTGCTCACTTTTCTCTGTCTAAATAACTTGATCTGGCATGACCTGGAATAGCATGTACAAATCCCAGTCACAACCAGATACCTGGGTGAAAAGTACAGTGCTTTTCTCAGGGAAATCCTGAGATCTTACAATCCAAGTAATGACTCAGTATCTTAAAACCCAGTGATGATGAAAAAGAAATCTGGCTCCCAAAGACTCATGGCATATTTATATTTATATATAAATGTTTCAATAGAGCATTGGTGAGGCATTCCCACAAATCACACATTTATTCCCTGTTTTTCCACAGGAGACAGCAGTTGCAGAAGTGACTCTGCATCACACGGGGTGGGTTCTACCTGAGGTCCATGTGCAGGGGGGCTCCGAGGGGCAGCAGGGATGGCTCAGGACAACCCTCTGCTCCTGTGACTTCAGCTCTGTTCATCTGTGACTGCTGCTGTGGAACTCCAGCACGGATTTTAAAATTCAGAATGCAGAGGTGGGAAGGATTTGGTGAAAGCTGCAGCAGCACAGCCCCTTTTAGAAGCTGGGTATATCATCCATCGGATGAGCTCAACACAGTTGTACCCTTGATCTAATGTTTTTTTAGATTATACCCACACAGCAAGCTAAATTCTATCAGAGATACCACACATACATTTCATACTTCCTCCCACATAATCCACACAGAGATGTATTCAACGAGCTTTATAAATATTTGAATGAGAAGAGGATCCTGCAAATAAAATAGCTCTTGGTTTTATTCTCAGCCTAAGTACTATGCTGTTGTCCCTTGGAGCAGTTACTCGACAAATTTTCTGCTGCAGCGTCTCCTCAGCTGGTTCTTAATTTTGGGAAACTGTTGGCCCAACTCTTCCATTTCTCAGCAATTAACCCCTTCTGAAGAACTTGGGGACTGGTGTGCTTTCTCAATATCAGGACCCAGTTCCCTCAAATTAAGCCTTGAAAAATGCTGACATTTTAAATTAGTGGTACTTTTGAGTATCAGAGAGACAACAATCAGCTTTTTGACTCATGAGCCCAGTTCAATACCACGTTACCAATTTCATAGTCATGAATCCTAATAAATATTTCTCAGAAGCACTTTTAGATCACTGGACAGCAGGTGTTAGTGAATGCTAGATGTTATTATTTTCCTTGTGAAAATCCTATCAGCAGCTCCATGCTGTGCTATCCGGAAGAACAGCTTCCAATGAAGAAAAATTGCTTGTCACTTGCTGCCACAAGATGCGAGATAGTTCAAGTTAAGCAGAAGCCATATTGCTGTGTTTTCTATTTCTCTCATAAAACACAAATAAAGTACCCCATGGAAATATGTGAGCTGAACTGACAGGCATCTCTTGAATGCTTTTAATTGCTGCCAAAAATAGTCTGAAGCTTCCACCAAAGTTAACATGGACAAAATTTCCATGGAAAGCATCAGCTCCATGTGAAAAGAAGTGAGCTATTTCATCAGTTAAAACAAAAACAGCAATTACCCACTTTCTCTCTTCTGAACATTCCATTTTACCTCATGACAGAGATGCAGACAGTGCTGTGCTCACGTCAGTGGGGAATGCAAGAAGCTCAGAATGCCATGTCCCATATATTGCTGTATGGTAACATCAGCCCCTGCCACTAGTAGGCAGATTTTAATCATCTTCCTTTCATTATTGTTACAATAGCGCCTAATAATGTCAGTCAAGGACTAGAATCTCATTTGCTAAACTCAGCATAAAGGCAAAACGCTCCCAGCATGTTCAACAAGAGACATCCTTAAAAACTTGCACTCAGAGCTCCTAAGCTTTGCGCCATTAATAAAAATTCGAGCTGAATTGGCAGATTCGCTCCCCAGTTACCAAAAATTAATCTTCCCTCATTAGAAACGTAATCAGTGAGTGCCCCCCAGGCCAGACTCTGTCCCTGGAAGTTTGCAGGCTGTGCAGCATGGCCATGGACAGCAGCCCTGGCCAGAGGCCTGGGCACGGAGAGCAGAGCGTATCTCCTGTTGCAGCACAAAACACTCCTCTTATCTCACAGAACTTGCCATTACCTTTCTCTTCCTCTCCTCACGTATCATCAGCTCTCAAAGGATGCACTTTTTGATGGTTTCCTGCCCGTTGCATGAAACAGAAAGGGACTAAGATATCCTGGTCCTCAAGGGACACCGCCTGTTCCAAACTGGACCTTTAACAGCACAGGTAAACTCTCCCAACACCTTTTTGAAATAATATTCTGGGACAGGTCTCTCTTCCTTTAGCTAGAAGGGTCTGGACCTGAGGAACCATCCTGACAGTGTTTCTCAACCACATTATTGCCAAAGATGGCCCATTAATGGGTGTTTTCTGAAAACAAACTGTTAAAAAAACGCCAACATCCTGACCAGCTGTAGCCCAAAATCTGTATTTCCCCAACAATGACAACTCCTAGCCAAGTCAATGAATCCACAAGATGGACAAGATGCAGGATCAGGCTCCTTGTGGTTAAAATTTCTATTTTTTTCCAGTTTATTTAAGTTTTACTTTCCCAGTATCCAGAACAAACATACATCAGCATGAAAAGAACCCATTAATATGTCTAATGCTTTCCCCCTAAAACTCCCATGATCTCACCACTTCCAAAGCCCAAAGGAAATTAGAGCACAGCTCAAGAGGACGGCGCTGAAGGATACAACTAAAAACCCCAAGAAAGCTGGGAAATTTCTGCGCAGAGGCTGCAAATCTGAGCTTCGAAAGGAAAGGGGCTCACAATGAGCTGTAATAAAATTATTCCACTCTGTAACCTGAAAAGAGAAAGCCTGCCATTCAGCAAACAGGAAATCCCAGAATTTATAGATGACCCTGTTACAAAGCAAATGTTTTGGAACAAACCGTTCTCTCCCTGGCGCCTGTTTCCCACTGGCCTCTCTCTCCCCTGTAATCCCAGGGCCAGAGCAGCACCGTCTGGCTGTCGCTGGTAGTGGCACCGCTCTGCCTTCCCCCAAGAACACAGCCTGCAGTGCCTGGGTGTTCTCAGCTCCATCAGTGACCATTACAAAAGGTATTGCCCTCTCCCTGTTAAACTTGCCCTTTTTTTTACAATTTTACAATTACTCTCCTGCTCAAAAAAAAAAAAAAAAAAAGAGATTTGGAAAAGCTTGTGCACGAGTGTGTGACGTGCAGAACTTCTGTCCCCAGGGATGAGTGAGTTTCACATGGTCCTTGTACATATGACAAAGGTGACTGCACCGAGATAAAAAAACAGAAAAGAAAACACCGAATAAACAACCTTTCTGGTTTCTGTAGTGCTCCTTATGTTCCAAAGACTCAGAGGCAGGAGATGCCAAAGGGAAGGGGGGATTCTGCCCACAGTAACCAGTGGTCAGGAAGGAGAAGTGTTGGGAAATTTCTTGCAGAAAATGGACATGTGAGCGACCCTAGAGCTTTAGATGCAGTTCTGCTGCAAGGCCTTGAAGACTGCAGTGAGAAGCTACTTTTAAGAAGCCTCTGTGGGGATCAACAGGGCGAAGAATGTAAACTTAGAGAAGCTGCAGCAGAAGGTTGAAAAGCATCGGCCACGGAGAGAGATCACAAGGACTTTATTTTACACCAATAGAGTTGTGTGTTATTCACATTAACCAGTCACAGGGTGGTTTGCAGTGTGTGTGCAGTGTGTGAGCTCTCTGGGTGATTTAAGGGGTGTTTTCACAACAATAAACGGCATTACCTTGATCATATTGGTCAGTTCGTGGTGTCCGTGAGTATCCCTTGCATTAGAGAAGTGCGGGTGGGTGTCAGTCCAACCCCAGCCAGAGGAGGAGGCAGTGCCCACCTGCCCTCCTGCATCCACCACAGCCCTGCTCTCTCCTTTGGCAGAGACACCAAGCCAGGAAAAGCTGGTAAGAGCCAGGATGAGAGAAGAGGACACAAAGGAACATAAATAATTTTTTTAAAAAAATCCTCTTTTCTCCACAGCTATCAAATTGTCTGGATTCCTAGCCACTTTAAAAAGCAGATATTGAATATCCCTCTCCTCAGCAAATCTCCTCCGTAACATAAAGCATTCCCCACAGGAAGTCTGTGAGGCTCAATCGCTATGACACAGTCAAGGGAAATTTAGACAGTGGAGGGAAATTTAGAGTGATGTTTGAGAAGCCAGGACAAACAGGATCAGCCCTTCTCAGGATGAAGAAAAGGTGCCTGAGCTAAGTGGGGCTGGCAGGCCAGCGCTGAAAGACTCTTCAGATATGCAATTACAGCTGTCCCTAGGGGTTTTGCTTTTGTGTTGTTGTTTTTTAAAACCCTTCTCCAGAGTCAACAATTTGCCTGAATCGCTTCTTATTCATTTCATCTTCATGGCTTCTGAAGGCATCTAATGAGGCACTTTGAAGTTTGCCTGAAAACAAAATAGAACCGAGGAGAAAAAAAAAAAAAAAGCAAAAAAAAAAAAANTTGGTTACAAAAAAAAAAAAAAAAAAAGCAACCACCCTGAGGTGACATTAAATCTTTTTCCTGAAAGTATAATCTTCAGGATTACAGCTCAGCTCTGCTTCATTGCAACACTGTGCTATCTGTGGATTAATGGGCTTTGTCCTTACTGTGTTAGAGTGTCTTGGGAACCAAAATCCAAACTGTGGCACCTATGATATGATTTTGCAGGCTCACTGGCTGTGTGTACAGTCAGGGCTGGACAAAATGTAAAATTTGAGATAAGCATTTTTGTTATTTCAGGTTCTGCTCAAAACAATGTCTTAACCTCCTGAGTTCTTAAAACACTGCAGGTGGGATTGTGTGTTATTTACAGTGAGACAAATCTGGAGACCTCTGTGGTTTTCAACAGAAAGCTTTAAATTTACAGTACTTTGAGTGTATAATCTGGGCTCACATCTCTTAGCCAAGCCCACATATAAACACTCGTAAAACTACAGAAGCAAACACAATAAAAACATTCTTTAACTTTATTCCCTGATGGCCTCCTGAATATCCCTCCACAAAGAAAAAAGAAGAGGAGTATCAAAGGGGGAAATCAAAGCAGTGGAAGATGTGTGGAGGGAGAGGTGGCCAGGCTCTGCTGAGGCTGCAGCTTTTGCCAGATCAATCAGCTTTGTGATTATTGCCATCAGTTCCAGGATCTCTTCCTTCGTTTTAAGGTAGCCAGTCTGCAGGGAGGGAATCCATGGCAGGCCACCCCATGGCGTTGTGCCACCAGCACGTGTGTCATACGAGGAGTTTGTTACTTGGCATTTTGTCAGAGCCAAATCTTGAGAAGGAAGTGAGTCCTGGCACTGCCCAACATGTCCATGTTGTTCCAAAACATGGCAGGATGGTAACAACTTAGCTCTTATTTGGCTGCACCTCTCCTTCTGCACCCACACACAGAAGGTAGTGTGTGAATTTTTCCACGTTCTGAGGGTTAACTGAGTGAGGGTTGGTGGAAATGGAGGTGCTGATGGGGGGACACTCCCATGGAGCACATCAGTGTGTCCAGTCAGACACATGGATGGGATCAAACCTGATCTAGGTTCCTGCAGCTGACTCTTCTAACCTCACTTCTCCAAAGACAGAGTTTGGAAGCACCTCTTGCTTCTTGCTGTTTAAGACTCAAATTTCTGGATTCTTGTCCAGCCCTTCCTAACTAGAACAAGAAGGTTCTCCTCAGAATAGGCCTCGTACAGGATCTGACAGTGAGTCTGCCAGGAACTGGGGGTTTAGTCAGTGCTGTGTGGTTTTTGGAAGCAGCTTTGATGTGAACAGCAACACACGTAGCTCCTGAGTCACAAAATGAAGCTGTGGTGCTGGAAGGCAAGGGGAGCAGAGCAAGCCACACCTTTGACATTTTGCCCATACCCAGCTCCTCACAAAAAAAACACCACTGGCTGTGCAGGCACTGATTGGAGAGGTTTTAATGACTTTGTGATGCACCAACAGGGTACTCGAGACAGGCAAATCCAAAGTGACGACCTGCAACATGATTCACCTTCCAGCTCCTCTCCAAATCCATCAGTCCCAAGGAAGCCACACAGCACTAGGCACAAATTTTACTGCAATTAAAATACCTCTCAAGATAAATAGGCCATATTACTGAAAGATGGAATAGGGGCAAGTGAAAGAAAAATAAAGTAATTGTCTGAACATGTGAACAAAAGGGATGCTGCTTTATGACAGCTCTCTCTTACCTGAAAGTAGTGTTTTGGGGAGAGAAAAGTTCTTTCTTCTTCAAGGCCTCGCTGTTCAAACACATAAGTATAAGCTACTAATTCATTATTCTGATGTTGATAAGTAAGAAAACAACCTACCATCTTATTCATGTGCTTCAGAAAGCTAATTTTGCTCCAAAAGTCTGCTAGAGAATTAGAGAATTAGCTATTCCATGTTCACAGCTGTTAGAGCCCATTCTATGACACACATACACCGAACTCTCTATTTAACCTTAGATTAGGAGGAAGCTTTTTAACAAGCATTTCTGAACTAAAACCATATGTCTGTCCTTCGCATATTTGAAATACAGCAACTGATAAACAACACTTGCCACACTGCAAAACAGCTTCAGGGAAGAACAATTGCTCCAGCACTGCCAGGAAAGAGCACAATGGTAAAATATAAGTTAAGAAACTGCAAAATAATATTCTCTCTGTTGGGTAAAGATCCTACTTGGACCAAAAGTGGATGATGGGTTTGGTGGCCAAGTATCAAATCTACTTTCAAGGGAGTAAAATGTAAAAGAGAGAAAATAGGTAGGTAATAGACGTTTGTGACGTAGCAACCTTTTAAACATCTGTCATAGTTAGCAGCGGCTAAATGGCAAGGTTTGGATCCAAGAAACTGATGAGGAAATTCATATTTCAGGTGAGTTATTGCAACAAATAATAGATAAGACACTTAGGAAGCTGGAAGCTGACTGTACTGTGGAGCCCGAGTCAGAGACACAACAGAAACTGCAATGAGTGGATAAAGGTGGAAAATCTCCTTTGGATGTTGACTTAAGCTGTAGAGACAGCAGGTATATTGACTCAGAAGCATCAAACCAAAAGGCTGGTTGAATTCTGTTATGAAGACACACTGACCTACTCTTCCTCTTGCAGTGTTCCCAGTGATGCCTCCTCAGTCTGGTACCTCCCCTGCTGCCCTGTCCATGGAATGGAGCAGCAGCAGAGTCCCAGCTATCGGCCCAAACAGGGTGGGGAACGAGCAGCATCTGCTGCTGATATAAATACCTCTAGATCTGCAGAAAACCACAGCCTTCAAACATTTTCTCTGGTAAAAGATAAATTAAGAGAGCCGTACTTCCCTCAGGCCCATTTTAATTAAGCAAGAATCCTCAAGGATAAACGAACAGAAATAGCTTGGTTTGGAGCAACTTGTAACTACGTGGTGAACTCCATTGATAGGAGGGAGTTACACCCCATGAGACATTTCAGAGGGGATCACAGGCTGCTCAGGAGAGGTTCTTGAGGTTTTGAAAGAGGTTCATATAGTCCTGAAGTATATTTTCAAGTAAAAATACATACCGAAAGTACCACAAGATTCCCCTGTCAGCAGAACCTGCGTTTTCAGATGCTGTGCTGTATCCCAGGAAGAAAATGGGAGGAAGGCTCCTGAATGTACAGGTCACTACAACCTACACTGAACATGGGCAAACTGTGACCAAACATCATCATATCAAGGGACACTATTAAAATAAATACAAATGCACGCAGCAGTGACATCCTTAATTCCATGGCATTCATTAGGACACTTCATTTGCATCGCTGTGCCTCTGAGAACTTGCAGATACTGTAATCACGAAAAATGTGCATGATGCCTTTTTCATGCATTTTGCTGGCACTGTCTTCACGATTAACTGAATGCATTTGGCTTTATTTTCATCCACAGCTGCACTGATTTAAGCAAAGAGTGACTTCAAACCCATTTAGTCAAATGCTGGCAAAAGCCTGTAAGACATGTTTATTTTGGTTTAGCTAGCATGGACTGGGAATACACACTAAACCAAAGCTAAGTGTGAGTGAGACTGTCTTAAACCGAAATAAAGTTGCCTGCATTGTGAATGCTTAAATAAAGTTGTTCTAGAATTCTGCTCCAGTTGAACCAGCCTCACTTTCCCATCTAGATGAGGACCCTGTTTCAAAGGTGCTCTTCTTTTTGCCTGTCAAGTGCAAAGCAGTTCTGTGGGTTAGTAAAAATCCTGATGAGCAGTTCTGGGGCAACTGCAGGCCAGTAGATACTGTGGGGAAAAGATCTGTTAAGCAGCCAAAAAGAAAAAAAAAAAAAAAAAGAAGAGAAAATAAAGAAGAAAAAAAAAGAAAGAAAGAAACTAATCTTTGTGTTCTGTTTAAAAGAAAAACAGTTTATAAACTGTAGATGAACCTCTTATCTGGTAAATCTCAAAATCCATTAAATTGCTTGGAAAGCAGCAGTGTAGGGGAGGAAGGTGTTATAAATCATCTAGAAAAAGAAATACAGACCTCGAGTCCATCTCATTCAAGCTGGGCAGAGCACACACAAGCTTTTCTGGCTGTTGAGTAATGCCATTTTTTTCCACTTTTATACAGGCAATCACCAGCGTATGCACTTTATCAATCCAGTATCACCAGAGTGGAGTTGCAGGGGAGGGGGAGAAGGAGTGGAGCTGCCAGCACTGGGCTGCAGCTCAGCCAGTGCTTGATTGCAGGTATAAACATTACACGCTGCATCAGCAAAGCTGGAGAGAGTGAGCCATAAACCTCCCAGGAGGGGCTTTACAGGGAAGGCTGACAATGCAAGTTCAGAGTCACTGTGTTATTTGGAGACATCCTGAGTGGCTAAAAATACATTGCAGCCTTTAGGAAGAAAGTAAAGGGGAAATATCTCCCTCCTTCCAGTGCAAACGGGTGGGGGCGAACGAAGGAAAGTGTTATCAAAACCACATGGAAATGTAGCTTGGGGGAATCCCACACATGTGTAAGCAAGCAGGTAAACCATCTGTGCTGCCAGTTGTAACAGGGAGATCCTGGTGCTTGAAATGACTAAATGCAGGAAAGGCTGTAGCCAGGGGCTTGCTCTAATCATTGTTGTACTATCACCTTTAATAACTTGTCTCTGCCTGAGCAGATCCAGCCCTCACACGGCAGCTATTAAAACTAAATTGCTCTCATTAATAGAATATCCACACTCTTTCTGTGCATATATCCCAATGTCCTCTATCAACAAACACTGAGCTTTACCATAAGAACTGACAGCAGGAAATAATCCCCATTTTATCCGGTGGGACAGATGCAAGAGACAGCAAAGTTGGGGCTCAAACATCAGGAGTGCTGGGCTGGGTTTCCTCATCCCATGTTCCTCCCATGAGCTGCCAGGATTTTGCTGAGACCCACAGTCTGAATATGTTACCAGGCAGAAAAAGGAGAAAAGACCAAAACTCCAGAACAGCTCCTGAAACTGTGGCCAGATTTTCAAATAATTTTTCCCTTGGTAGGATTCACTGAGAAAAACTCTTGGCAATGGGCAGCTCTACAAGCAGCCTGCGCAACTTCCAAAACCTGCCCGGAGAGATGGGGTCTATTCCTAATTTGGCCTCGGATTAAAAGTATTCTGTAAGAGAATGAATGCCTGGTGGAGAGTTTAGTGATGAAGGAACAAGAAGAAACTCACCATGACTTTCAGATTCCATTTTGAACCTGCAGGACTCCACTTTGGGTGTTATGGGTGGGATTTGGCCTGGAAATGAAGTGAAGCTGATCTGCAGTCACTGGAACAAACCTGAAGCAATAATGCTAACTATCTATCTGGCAAGATCAAGACCATGAAATGCAAAAGCATCCATTAGGACAAATGCTCAGTCATTCCTCAAAACAAGAAAGGTGGGAGTGGGATCAGCTAGTATTACTTATAAAGGGTTAAATGCAGTGTCAGATGCCCTTTGGAAAGACATTTCTAATTCCATCTGATTAAACAGGACCTAAAATAGTATTCCAGCCTTGCTCTAATGCAAACACAAAGCTGCCCCAAAGAATCTTTCTTATAGAAGTGTCCAGACTGAGACACTCTGGAAACCCAGATCAGGACTCAGAAGAGTGGTGCTTTTCCATGTTACCTGAATGAGAGGTACTCTGCTCATTAATTAGAGGTGCTTTTGCTCAGTAATTAGAGGTGCTCTGCTCAGGAAAGGCAGGGAAGCTGTCACAGGTGGCATTTCATCCTCAAAGTGTGTGAACACCTCAGAAAGACACTGTGAGAACAGATCTTGATTATACCTGTGCAGTGAATTATGCAAATTCACACTAAATTCTCTATGTTATTTTAAACAGCTCTGCGATGCAGGATGAAGGTACTGAATAACTCAGCTACACACACAACAAGTACATGGTGATAGCAATTCCCCCGAGCTGAGCAGAGCAGAGCAGAGCAGAGATGCTGCAGTGGCACAACAACCACAGAGAGATGAACTGCAATCTTGATACAAAAGGTAATTCAGGACACAGCTCATGTTGTAATGCTGTCCTGGAAATAAGTTCAGAGCAGTTCCCAGTACCAGGAGGAGCTGTTGCCTCTGCCAAAGACGTTATGTGACCCTGAATAAATGACTCAGCCTTCCATTTGCCTTAAGGATGGCACACATCTCAAAGGTGTTCAAAGAATTGACTCCCTAATGCTCGTCAGGAGGTTGGTGAGCCCTCTCCAGGCGGTGCTGCAGAAGGGCAGAGTGCAGACGCTACGGCTTCCAGTGGATTTGAGCTGTGATAAGGAAAGCTCCCGCAGGAATGCGCTGCTGGGAAACTTCATACAGCCGTTAATCCCAAAAGGCTCTCATTTGTGGAACGAAGTCCAGAAAGTGCAAAGACTTGGGCTGTGAATAAAACTGACCTTTTACACACATTCTCAAGCTTGCACTGCTGTAAGACTATGGGACATCTCATATATTTCAAGCATAAAAGGAGTATATTCATGCCCCCAGATGGCCAGCAGGCCACTCCACCAATTTGCCGGGCTAAGAAATGAGGCAAAAGGAGTTCTAATAAAGCAAAACCAAGGCTAAGCAGGACCCAGACTTAGGAATGTAAAGGTATTTGCACTGTAAGATCAGGATGCCTTCACAGAGGAAGTAGGTGCAATAGCCAGGAAAAGGTGAGAGGCTTCCATTTGCAGAAGCAATAAATCTAATGCAGATCCAAAGTGACACTCTGAATATACATCTATTTTCATCTACTCTCCTTCCTGCCAGAATCTTTTCCTTGGGGGAGATTTCAGTTCTTGTTCACCTCTGTTGTGATTCCCTTGGAGTCTCAGCTGTTCCAGGGAAAGTAAATAGGGTTTAAAATTAATTATCAATTAAAATGAGGTTAATCAGCACCAGTCTTGTCATCTATTATCCGTGTAAGTGAGACAATCCTGTCCTCCTGCAGAACCCCTACAAGGAACAAGGCCAATAAGACTCAGCAACAAAGCCTGTTCCCTCCTGACCTTTGCTATGTTTAGGAAGAACAGCTAAAACAAGCTCTAATCTTGAGCCAGGCCAAACACTGCTGAGAACATCTCAATTTAACCCTTCAGAAGCACTGTGTGTGTGCTGTGTGTGCACAGCAGAACGTGTTTATTATCCTGCACTGCTTGTTGCTATGTTGGTTATTCCAGACTCCCTGGATGTGGCCTCCCACCACCCCAGCAGGGAAGCTTCTCCAAAGCCTTCCCCACCACAGCACCAAATGCCATACTCTGGATTTTTTTGTCCTAGTGGGATATACTGGCTTATACAATCACTTACACGAGGCCTTTGTGTCAGATGCCTTTCACACTTGCTGTGGTGATCTCATTCACACACACAGGACTACAAAGGTAACTCCTGGAAATCCAGGCTTTGAATACACTCACCTGCAGTTAGAAATTGTTAGAGAAGCAAGAATTCTGACACATGCAATCTTGTACTTTCCCAGACGTAGAACAGACATGGAGCATGCTTGATCTCTGACCTTTCCAAACAACTTATCTGCCTTTATATCCAAGAAATCTATTAAGGAACCACTTAATTTTCACCTATTGGTTTCCATATCCATAAAGTGGGAAAGTATGTAACAAGCTTTTAAAAAAATCACCTAATTAAAGAGAAATCTGTATGAATGCTGGATACACCTGTGTCTCAGGTTTCAGATTTACACTTATTTCTATCAACCTGGGGATAGGCACAGACACGTGACTACAGGATGTGCAGTGCCAGTGCTGCTCCAGAAACATCCTTGTCTAATAATCCCTGTGAATCCCCAAAGCTTTTCCTAGAATTTCATTGCTTGCTACAAACATAGAGGAGGAGACTTTCAGAGGCACAAGGGAGAATAGAAAGAACTCATATCCTACTGACTTGAAAAGACAACATGAGCATTTTGCTCCCCTTTGCATGTTTAAATTCTCCCAGAATCAGTTGTAGACCTTGGACCTTTAACACTCCATTAGAAAACACTAATTTTTCTCAATCTGGGCAATGTCTGCTCCTCCTTGCATTCAAAATCAAACAGAAAAGGAAGATATTTATCCCTTCTTGAGCATCACGTGGACCTTTGTTTTCATCTGGGTTTTTTCTGTTCCTATTTTAAAACAAATCAGTAGTGAGCATGCATGTGCATGCACTAAACTTTACTCTCAAAATATGATTTTTTTTTTCAAAAAACAACTAACCACAAGAACAATTTGTTCCAATCTGCTTCTGCAAGTTGTTAAGGGGGAAGCTCAGCTGTTGCTGCCCTAATGGGCTTTATGCAAAGAGCTTCCTGCCAAGAACTGCCACAGAGCTCCAGCCTCTGCCTTTGCTAAGGCTTCCTGTGGGTCTAGAAATAAAGGGATTGGATCTGTAACATCTGGGGTACAGGAGAATCCAAAAGCAACGTATTCCAAGACTGGAAAATCCATGCAAAGCAGGACCTGGCCCTTATTTGTGGACAGGAGATGCTACAGAGAAACCTTGAGGAAGAGAGTACAGAGAGGGCACACAACAGGGTGCACACGGATACGGAGTCAGTGAACACAGATGGGAACATCTCTGTGTTCCTTCCATACAGCTCTTTGACCCTCATGTCAAAAGGGAAAAGACAGAACAAAAAGCAAACAAATAAGGTTGTGGTGAAGGACCATGTGAGAACCAAACCTGTGCGAAACCTCACATGAAAATTTGTTTGCCTGCTGCAACTTATGTGACATAAATACCCATGTATGACTACTGGAAAACAGCCTTGATATTTGTTTGGATTTTGATAAAAGTAAACTTGTACTCAAGAGAAACCCCTGCATGATAACAGGGTTATATGGTAGAAAGAATTAGTGTTTGTGGGGATGTACAGTACAGAAATCCTGGAAAGCCCACGATATCAGCATCGATGGTTTCCCACAGGCAGAGTACTCAACAAACAGATTCCAATCTAAGACCAGTTCTGGGCTAAATTTCACCTGTGTCTCTGTGGGACATGTAAAGTAGGTTGTTTCATGAATTCCTGCTGAAGATCCTCTGGTTTTGCAATTCTTTCCCAGAGCAGCTGCTCCCACAGCCTCGCTGGAGCCAGAGCTGGACTCTGGTTCTTTGTAGAACAGGCCTTAGTGAAGTTATGTGGTTAAAGCTAATTTGGTAGCTCTCTCTCCTGGGAGAGCAATGAGGTATGGAAACAGGTCCATACTGGAGTGTAGTCTGCTCAGTATCAGCAAACAGACATTCATTTCCTTCAGGGCACCCAAAAGCGGACCTTAAAGTCTGCCTGCAGAGGCAGAGCCATACAAGCCCCTTCCAAAGATCTCAGCTCCCCACCACAGCTCTGGGAAACACGAGGGCTGGGAGGCAGATGTGCACTCTTGGAATCCCACTGTGACTTGGATTCCTGTATCCAGTTACTGTCTCAACAAAGACGTTTGTGAAATGAAGCTGCCACTGCCCTCCCCCTTCTCTCTTGCTGCATTACTGGTATCTATTTTTGGGTGGTTTTTTTTTCAAGTGTTCCACTTAGAACATCTCGCTGTGTTCTTTGCCACAGTGCTCGAGACCTTTGTGCTCAGGATGCGGGGCGTGTGTATCTGAGAGCTTCCAAGGAAAGCTGGAACCAGACAGGGTTCTCCCTGACTTACAAATTCCAGTCTTTTAGTAAACTGAGTAATCTCAGGGGAGAAAACTCCTGCTGATCTGGATGCCTTTAGTTTGTGTAATCTTTTGTACATACTATTTATACGTGTTACAGTGCTTTATTTACTCCAGTCCAGTTAAAATGGTAACACTCCTGCCTACCTATTTCCATGGGTATAATACTGGAAAGCTACACTGAAAACTACACTCACAGCTGTTCCTGAAGAGAAACAGAAACACAACAACATTTACAGCGCTGACTGGATACAACACACTGTTTCCCAAGGAAAATCACACCTTTGTCAATCAGTTTTACCTACAGAAAAACTCCACACAGAAAAAGTCCAAGGAGAACCCAGAGCTGAGGGACCCACTGGGCTGCCCCTCCACCGCCCCAGGATCTGCTGCCGGCTGTGGCTGGGATGAGGCATGGGATGCCCTCTAGTGATCCCACATTCCTGTGTTGGGAAATACATTTCTGCTTCCCACCTGGATTTTGAGGTCCCTGGACAAAGCAGCAGCTGTGGCCTCAGCAAGGAAAAGCAGTTCACCACCAGCTTCTTGTCGACCTGGGGGACAAGGGAACATGGGACCTGGATGTGCACACGGGACGTGGATGTGCACATCCCACTTTTCCACACCATGGAGTGGGGCAGGCAGAAGGCAGGAGCCTCACTCAGAGCTCTCAGAAGGGATATTTCTGGGACAGGTACTGAGCAGGAAGAAGAGAGACTGAGGGGAGGGTGGCCTGAGTCCTCTGACCCTTCCTTAATGACTCTCTCTTGCCAGATGGCCTGGCCTGGGAAGGTGGATTTTCCTGATGGGGCTCTACCGGGAATGGAGGAGCAGAATTAGGCACAGGTGAGCAGGCTGTGGACAGTGGTCCAAGAGAGAGGAGGCAGTGACCCAGTGTTTGAGTGGTCAGCAGGGCACAGGCTCTAACTCCAAATCAGTCTTAGTCTTTGAGGAATATATGTACCCAAGGCTGTAATTTCTTTTTGTTTAGCACACCATTAGACAGGGGACATTCACATGCACTGACACCTGCCGGTTTGAGGACTTGGCTCTCACTGAAACACATTTTCCTATTTATCACAAACCCCCTGACCAGACCCTGCACGTGAGCCCGGAAAAGCAGCAGCAATTAGGACAAGGCTCTCATCCTCCTGCAGCACAGGACACGAGTGATGTTGGTGTGTTATGGAAAGCGAGCAGGAAGATCCTCCAGAGCCTTCCTGCAGCACACTGACATCTGTGAGGATGCTGCCACTTCCCAGCAGCTAGGCAGGTATCCTTCAACAGATCTCCCTAGGGATACTCAGGCACTCCCAAACTGAGCTGTGGCTGCCAGTGCCAACTTCAGGAAATCCTCATTTCCCCAGTGGTTGAGGATCACAGGGCAGAGGGTACTTGCCATACTGGTAAGCCCAGATGGAGCAAAGGCAGCGTACCTATCTTCATTTTCAGCCGAATATGCTCTTTTCAAGAGCTTTGAGGGCAGCTCAAAGGAGCCAGGCCCAAAGGGGATGGGGCATGCCCTCGCAGGACTGGAGCAGGCCCATCACAATTCCTGGATTCCAGGAGAGGGCAGCGGCAATCCGTGCCCTGCCACGCCGCCAGGACATGGCCCAGGCACCGAGAGAAGGACGGTGGTGCCAGACACAAAGCAGAGGAAGACTTTCTGAAAGGAGAGCCACAGCCAAGTGTCCAGAGCTGCACTGCCTTCCAAATGCCTGAAAAACAGGCAGCATTGGAAAAGCACGGCGGAGGATGGCAATTAAAGCTCATCCACACACTAACTAGAGGTAAGTCAGCTCTAAGGACCAAGGCCAAAGGAGATGGGTACGTGCAGACTTGCACTGAAATAATCATCAGAATAAAGCAAAACAGGCTTTTGCTAATTTAGTTCAAAGTGCAAGTTAGACAAGCCCTTGTTTTTGGAACCACAGTTAGAAGAAACAAATTAAACTTGACTCCAATTAAGGTAAGAGGTAAATATTTTGATGTGCTCAGGATCCTACTAAACTACTAGGATATGATGGATCTGAAATCCATCAAAAAAACCCTCTTACATCATACAAATAAAGGCAAAAAACTTGGTGACATCCATCATTTTCTTTTAAAATGTCAAACAAGAGTGCCAGGCTGATAGCCCAGCAATACTGCTGCTGCTGTCAGCAGCTCATTTAATCAATGGAGATGTTAATCCTAATAATGTCCTGGACTCCATTTAATTTTGATTACATCATTGTTTTTCCTCACTCAGATTGTGCACTGCTCAGGTTTACAAATAAGCGCTTTGTGTTTGATATTGTCTTTCTCCATCTTGAATCCTCTTCTGCCACTTACACTTTTGCCTGGCTGAGATCTGAAGAGCTAAAGCCCCGTCTGCTCCAACATTGAGCATCCAATGGTACATTTAATTTGGAACAGTCATTTGCCCCAGATTCCCAGTTAAGATCCTGCCCATGGATAATGTTCCCAGCGTGCCAGTTCCATTGCCACCTTCTTTCCCCCAGACACTGGTGCATTTCAGTGACACTATCAAATCTGAAGCATTGCTATTCTTGACACACCTTCTATTCTTCCTATTTTAGGTCTAAAATTTACATAACTTCCTTACTTTAACACTTACAACCAAGCTGAACTGCAATGCAAGCCAATAGGGAAAATAGCTCCAGTCCTTCTACAATAAGAAAAAATAAATTATTTGGTATCTTAGCTGTTCAGCAGCCTTTTTGAAAGCAAATATAACAATGTTCCTCATTATTTGAAGCACAGTAGGCAATTCTTTTCACAAGACAAGTGGCAAGTTATTGCCAGTGAAATGATAACTATTCTTTAAGGGTCAGCAGCTCTTCTAGGGCCCTTCCCGGTCCTCTCCACCCACCATGAAATGGATTTTAAAGCAGAAGATATAAAAATCCAGTAATTTGTCTGGCTTGTATGAGTAAAATTATCCTCCAACATAAACAAATGGGTATGCTAAATACAAGCTGAATGTGGCCAGAAGGGATGAAAAACACAGAAAAAATTAAAATAAGAACAAATGACAAAATGGAAAACTCGCAAACACAGCATTTAAAATAACTCCTGTGGAGATTGCAGGGCTTGAAAACCACTTGAATACAGCCAGCATGTTTATCACCTCTGAAGAAGCAATCTCGTGAAACCCAGCTCTGGTAGTTTTTTAATAGCAGATTGCTGAGTGTTTTAAATATCAGTTCAGTAATTAAAAGTCCAGTTGTTCTACATAGGAGTAGATAAAGAGCATTTCCATACAAATCGAAGTTGCTTTGCTCCTAAAGCCAGAAGAACGACAACACTGCAAAAACCAGGTGCTATTGCAACAACCTTCCTAGATTTCACTTGGACTGAAAAATTTATATCTGTTCATGTTAATATTATGTTCATAATTTCTCCATTTTTCTAAAGACACATACAATTTATACATGCTTTCCCAACGCACAGGAATGTGTGGAAGTGGTCCCAAAGCTGGAATTCTGTATAATTGCCTTTGCGGCAGAGTTCATCCTTCTCACTCAGGTACTATAACTAATTTATTGTGTGTCTTATGTCTGAGCTTGTCAGCACTTTAATTATATCCTAGAGAACTGGCTTGTCTGTCCTGGAAAACTACTGCTCTCCTTGTTGCTGTTCCCATTAGCACATGGAGCACTTGCAGCTTACCAGTGTATAACCAGTGCGTAATCAATGTGTAACCAGTGTGTAACCAGTGTGCAACCAGTGTATAACCAGTATATTACCAGTGTGTAACCAGTGTATAACCAGTGTGCAACCAGTGTATAACCAGTGTATTACCAGTGTGTAATCAGTGTATAACCAGTGTGTAATCAGTGTATAACCAGTGTATAACCAGTGTGCAACCAGTGTATAACCAGTGTATTACCAGTGTGTAATCAGTGTATAACCAGTGTGTAATCAGTGTATAACCAGTGTATAACCAGTGTGCAACCAGTGTATAACCAGTGTATTAACAGTGTGTAACCAGTGTATAACCAGTGCATAACCCAGTATATTACCAGTGTGTAACCAGTGTATAACCAGTGTGCAACCAGTGTATAACCAGTGTATTACCAGTGTGTAATCAGTGTATAACCAGTGTGTAATCAGTGTATAACCAGTGTATAACCAGTGTGCAACCAGTGTATAACCAGTGTATTACCAGTGTGTAACCAGTGTATAACCAGTGAATTACCAGTGTGTAATCAGTGTATAACCAGTGTGCAACCAGTGTATAACCAGTGTATTAACAGTGTGTAACCAGTGTATAACCAGTGCATAACCAGTGTGTAACCAGTGTATAACCAGTGAATTACCAGTGTGTAATCAGTGTATAACCAGTGTATCACCAGTGTATAACCAGTGTATTACCAGTGTGTAATCAGTGTATCACCAGTGTGTAACCAGTGTATTACCAGTGTGTAACCAGCATAAAACCAGTGTATAACCAGTGTGTAACCAGTGTATCACCAGTGAGGCCAGCGCAGTTGGGCTTGGGGTGGGCTGACAGGCCCACCAGCCAGAGCTGTGCCATCCAAACAGGGCACGAGCTTTGGTCTCCACAGACACCTGCAGCATTCCAGAGGGACAGTCATGGCTGGGAGCTGAACTTTGAGTTTAGGAACAGCTCAGCCAGCCCCAGCCATGACCCTGGGTGGTGTGTTCAGGGACACAGACACAGGCTGGCACTTTTGAAGTGCCAGGGCTCACCAAATCCTGTACTTGGGGGTGCAAGGAAGGCTGGAGAGGGGCTCTTTGCAAGGGCAAGCAGTGACAGGACAAGGGAGAATGGCTTCCCACTGCCAGAGGACAGGGTTAGATGGGATACTGGGAAGGAATTCTTGGTTGTGCCATTCCTGGGTGTCCAAGGCCAGGCTGGATACTCTTGGAGCACCCTGGGCTAGTGGAAGGTGTCCTAGTCCATGGCAGGGGTGGGACTGAATGAGCTTTAAGGTCCCTTCCAACCCAAACCATTTTAGGATTCTATGATAGTGTAAGGCCAGGCTATACCTTTAAGTAGCTTTATCTGACCTTTTAATATCAGACAGTTACATTTCAGCCACTCAACCTTAGTTCTGATCCTAACACTCGTGTTTAGTTAGAGCTTGTAGTTCATGTTCCTAACAAAGAGACACCCTTGGGATCTAGAGAATCAGTATAAGGCAACTTCATTTGAACAATATTAAATTTTCAGTGGCTTCAACAGCACAGTTCAAAATATATTTGCCATTTGCAGAATTCTCTGGTTTGTTTTGCTTAAGCTATTCCACAGTAACTATCTTATTTCACTTCTGTCAGTTTTGCACTGTATGTAGACAGGGTCAACCTTTTCATTACAAACGGTTCAGTTTATATTAGACACAGCAAAGCACTCAGTCCAGGGCAGCAGCACTTAAACCATTGCTAAATATATTTACTCCCACTCACCCTGTCTTTTAAACACTTAGTAATTTCGTTTTTAACAATGTCATGCCACTGCTGCCATGGACGTGCCCATTTTCAGAATAAACAGACCCCACTTTGCTCAAAGAGCTGCTCCCATATGTTATCTCGCCCCTCTCGTCCGTGGAAGCACTGAGATTGCAAGGAGGACCTGTTTGGATGGCATGACCCACAGGGAGTAAAGGCAGTGGGCATTCTTCCTTCCTCTGGAATTCTCTAGGCAGGAGCAGACACGAGGATGTGCTTTGTCACAGAAACCTACACGCACACGGCAGCACTGGAGCTCTGAGTGGCTCACACAGCCCGAGAGCAGCTCAGAGAAAGCAGGCCTGGAGAGTTTAATGTCTGTGCCAATAAAGCCATTGGTTCAGCTGGTATTTTTAATGCTTTGTGTGCCTTGGAACACACTTTTACTACATTCAGGAGTGTATCTTTGAAGGCAGCAAAGCCTTTGGATTGGCACAGTTACAGTGCTGGGTGAATTGTAACATCCTGGAAAATCCCTTTTTAATGCCAGACTAGGACTTGGAATGTTTCCAAGCATTTGCAGTAGGCACAGCAAAACAGCTGTCGGAATTTAGCGGACACTTAAAACGGCACAGACATGTTCAGTAAAGTTAAGAGCACTTGAAGCTGAGCAGCACAAAATAACCCAGGACACTGGATTAACTGGAGGAAGATTCCTGTGGGGAAATGATGTGCCTGCTGCTGAGAGAGCAGGGGAGGGGGAGACTGGCGAGGCAGTTGAGCCTCAGCTTCGTGATAAACACATTTCCAGTAATATCCATTCTGCCACAGTGGCTGGACAGGGATTTCTGGAGGAAGACTTCTGAACTAGGAGACGTTCCAGCTGTTTGCAGGGATGACGCTCCGAGAATCCCACGTGCTAATGGATAATGGGAGTGGATCTCATGCCCTCCTTTCTGGCTCTGTCAGCTGGCTGCTCCCAGAGGAGCTGCTCCAGCTGCAGGCTGCCAGCTGCTGGGAAAGTTTGGGATGATCCTCTGCCATCAGGCATGGCCAGAGCAGGAACCCCTGCAGCTACAAACTTATCTGGGATCGTCCCCAAAATCAATAACCCTATGGCTGGGGATCTGCAGGTCCCTAAAACACATCCAGCTGCCTATATGCAGCTCATTTTGTTTTAGGTGAAGAGCAGCTATAAAACTTCAAGCCAAGTCCCTCAGTTACCTTTCCAACATCAGATTGTTGACAGAAACTGAAATGAAAATTAATCCTATTTTATGCTATATTTCTAGGTCTTGTAAATCAATGGGCAAACTGTGGGCAATGCACAGTTACATAGATTTAAAGCTGTTCTTGCCCCAGGAATGCCTCACCCTTGCTGTTACACAGTGTTAAGCCATCCTTAGCTCAGTGCTCAGACTGCATTAAGCCAAGGTGGCACAAACTGAAGGAAACAAGGAAGCCACAAACTCCTTTACAGAGTTTTGAGAGCTTTGCTTAATACCTTTCCACAACTAGTAGATCCCTAGTTATGAAGCCTTAGTAGTTTGTGATACTGATACAAAAACACGGTTTTAGAACATGTATTTCATCATCCATGGCAAAGAAACCCAAGAATAACACTACAGAAAAAAGGAAGTGACTATATAAATGAAAGGACATTTCTGTGCTCAACAGAAGGTTTACACAAACTGTCCATGGAACCTCCAGTATGATGCAAGATTGTATTTAATGCAGTGTGAACTGATTTGGGGTTGTGCCTTGTGCAATTCTCATGTCCCTAAAAGGCTAAAATTCCAGTTTCGGCAGCAAATAAAGGAAAGAGAAAAGCAAGTGTAGATGACAAATTGAGCAATGTAAACCATTTCTTTACTAAAAAATTGAGAGTTCAGAATCATCATCTCACCAGGAACAAATTTGGCTTTTCCCAGCTTCTGGGAAAGCTTGTTTTCCTACAGAATTCCAGAACAGCCCCACGGCACCAGGACAGAGAGGTCCTCTGATCCTATAAAGGCGATGACCAGTGGCCAAGGCATAACATAAACCACATTGGATATGAAGAAAAGACCTTGAGCTGGGACACCAGCACAGCGAGGCAGAGAGATGCTGTTTCAGTAGATAAACAGCCAGGTTTATGCACAAGGCAGGAGCTGAAGGTCACAAATGCACGTGCCAGACCTCCACTGGTTGTGATACATCCTTTTGCCCACCTGCAACTTAAATTTCTGTGGCATTTATGGCCATTCAGGTGTCCACAGCTCTGGTAATTAAGAGAGATAGTAGGCAGAGCAATAGTACTGTAACACATGGGTTGAGTAGGAAACGAAGCCCGGTCTCAAGGGAAACCATAGGTCACAGAATATGAGAATAAACATCTGATGTGGCATTTCACCTGTTCTCTCTCTCTCTGCCCCTTGTACTTCAAGGTGTCCCAACTGTTCTGCCAAAATTTCTGCTCATTGGTGAACATTTCTTGAATTATTTACACAAGCTGTTCAATATCTCCTTAGAGGATATGGGAAGCTTGAATCCATGAGCATTCTGCAGAGAAAATGCCTTATTTTGGCCTGGACATAGCACTTGACATGTAGCCAAATGAAAATTCATCTCCTGTAATAATGATTGTCCCAGTGATTTACTTATCTTTGCACGGACATTACAAGCTCCATAGCTTTTATCCACAGATTTTGAAAGCTTATGGTCTATTTTTTCCAGGTCATTAATAAATTTAGGATGTCAACCTCAACAGTAAAGCCTGGAATACTCAATTATTATTTTTGTTTCACTGCAGGGTGCAGTCATTCTTAACCATTGTTCTCCTTAATACCGCATTTTGTGAAACCACACATTTAACCTCCTGTTCTAAGAGGTATCAGATAGGTGTAGGTGTGATCTTTATGTCAAAACAGTGGAAGTTCCAGACAACATGTAAATTCATATTACACAGTCGTCCTCAGCATTTGCTGAGGTTCTGGCTCCAAGAGGTCACCTGAAGATGCATTCAAAAAAAAAAAATACTGCTGGTTAAACTTGGAAATCATTTAAGAAAAATAAACCCCTGAAACACCAGGGGTTTTATCTAGAAAGGGAGGATTAGCAGGAAATTTGCTATGGAAAATAGTAAATTGAGTGGTCTGCTGGAACATTCTGACATCAGAGCGTCTTCACTGGCTGTGGGTGGGAATGGGATGTTTGCAATTGCTTATGAGACATGGAAACTCTAAACAACTCCTGGGCCTGCAGAGCCCTCCCTCAGAAAGTTTGTAAGGAGCCCTGAACGGAGTGTTTCTGGGGTCAGCCCACAGTGCCAAGCCAGAGTCGTGGACATAGTTGGCCATGGGCGGGACAGCCTCCCAGACTGGCCGTCTCTTTTGGTTTTATGCCACTCTGCAGCCAGTTGACAAAGTTATTTTATGGGCTTTGGGGATTAAATTGGAAGCATTTATTTTTGAACTAAAATTTAAAAAAAAAAAAAAAACCTCCAGAGTTTTTCCCTTTTCCCTCCAAGAGGATTTTTAGGTCTTGACTAGCATATACAAACAAAAGACGATTGATGAGAATATTCATCCTCTGCTGCTTGTTTCATTTACTAAGCACTTGGGAAACAGAGAAAAAATGTAAACTCAAACCAATTCCTAATATTTCATGTGTATGAGGAAAGTTTTTCTGTAAAACACCCTGACAGTCCTATGAAAATGTTGTATCTGGAAAATAACAGCAGCTCTTTGGGAAAGGGGTTTGTTGTTGAGCTGACTGACTTCCCAAATCCTTCCTCAGAGCTCCAGACTCCTGTCTGTGGGCCCTCAGTCAGAACCTGGAGATACTCACACAACTCACCACATTCCTGGCACGGCAGTAGCAGGACATAACCAGTGTGTTCCACTGACCACTGCTGGTGGCAGAGGGTGGCACATGGTGACAGACAGCACCTCACTTCTCTTTATTCACATCACTAACGAAAAGATTCCCACTGGAAAACTCTTGATACCTGATGCCATGAAGACAAATGAAATGTCAATTTTTATAACAAAAGAAACAATATATTTCTCTTTTACTCTATCCTCCTGAGCTGCCAATGCACAAGTGCTCTACAACCTCACACCCACACAGCGAGGCAGCACCTAAGGCAGTTTTTGCTGATGGACAGCATTAATTGTCTCAGCAACAGGATGAAAATAAAGCTTATTTATGCCAAAAACCGTGTCATTCTGAAAGATGCAATCCTGTTTACTCTTCCTGCATTGGCAGCCAAGCTCTGACTGCCCCAGATGGAGCAGACTAATTTTGATGCATTCCTCCTCTCTGAATGTCATTCACTGATTGTGGCTCTGGAGCCCAAAAGCTTCACTTGTAACTCCATGCAGTGTCAGAAATTATTGTATTTATTAAATTTCATTCCACATTTAAGACTGATGATAGTTTAAAGAGTAGGGTTATATATACGTTATAAGGTCGAAGTGAATCATACAACACCACAATAAGGCTGGCTGTGCTCATCTTGGATCATGTCACTGGGGAAAAAGTGTCTCCTAGAGGGGCAGAGCAAACCCAGCATAGGGAAAGCAGAGCTGGAAAGCCACTGCAAAACGAGCATATCCCATTTTCCCTTTCGAGGCCTCCCATCTGGAAGAGCACAGGGAGAGGCACGGTTCCCATTGTCTGTGGGCCACTGCTGGCAGCGCTGTGCCATCTGCTGATGCCCAGAGCTGTGTCAGAGCCGCGGAGGTGACACTGCCATCCATCTCCTCCAGCAGCCTGCTCGGGGCTCAGCCTGGCTGCTCCAGGGCGGGATGAGAGCAGTGCCTGCTCAGCCCAGCCCAGCTCTGCTCCCGCTCAGGCCAGAGCCAAAACCACGGCACAGCGAAGCGCAGCTGACCGATCCATTGGTTTCCTGGATCCCTGTCAAAAAGCTGTTCCCCAAACTCACAGCTCGAGCCAGGGCAACAAAAAATAGACAGTTTACCCTGAAGTAGCTTCCTGCGACCAAGAGAAGGTGGTTCTTGATGCACGCCAGGAAATTGCTCCCAATCCAGCACAGTTAACCCCTTCTGGCAGGGCAGGCAGTGCCATGCCCACCTCCCTCCCTCCGTTCTTCCAGGAATTCTGCCTGTGCCCAAGCGAGAGCATGTGGTAACTCCATTCCCTGCGTGTGGCCAGCTGTACAATTCCATTATGCAAATGACAATGCTGATAATTAAAAGTGTTTATCAAGTAACCACAGAGGAGCAGGGCTCTCCTCCAGGACCAAGCCACACTCCTCATCGTGGTGGGACTGTATAACGTCCCTACCTGTTACCTTTGCTACAACTGCCTCAGGAGTTATCCAGGACCCTGGTTGGTAGTCAGGATTTTTCCAGGATATGACTGACCTTCATAGGATATTGGCAAAATAAGGGGTCTGGCATTGGTGATTTGGCATTTAATATCTAAAAATTAACTTTGAAAACACAGGCTATTTCTCCCTCCTTTTCTAAAAAAAAAAATAAATTTTAAAAGATGAGAGATTCAACCAGAAAAGCAGAAGGCCAGATTACATATCCCAAAAAAAAGTTTCTATGGGACCTGTTGTAATGTTGGTGTTTTCTCAAATCTCTTTCATGAGAAGAAAACAAACCCCTCTCAAAAAAATTCATAAATCAAGATGGCTTTTGAGTATCCACAGAAATGTGAAGTTTAAAAGGGAGGGAGAACAGAATGAAGTACTAAGTCAACTGTGAAACTGTTTGATTTTCACACAGGAATATATCACAGCACAGATTTTTCACTCACAACCATTTCTATAAACGGAATTCAAGGGCAAAATGATTTGGAATTCATTTGAAAGGAAAAATTGGAGAGAAAACAAAAATGGGAGTGAGTTCAGAAATTTCAGAGCAAAGAAACCAAAGCAGGTCAACCAGCATAGAAGTCGTGAGAGAGAGGGGCCAGCTGGGGTCAGACTGGACAAACTCACAGCCCATTTCTCCCTGTTGTTTGTGCCCCCTGACCAGTAACACCACTCACCCTATTCCAAGGAACCTAATTTTATTCTTGAGTTTACCCAGACACCTCTGGGAGCAGGTGATGCTTTACTTTACATAACTATGAACAACCAATTCCTGTTTCTTTGATAACTCTCAAGGTTCCAGCTGGGATTTCACCAGCTGTTTCCTGAGGAATAAAACTGTAACCTTCCAAGTGACTGTCAAGCACACCAAAATGCCTTCAGAATTTACAACTTGTTATTTGTGAGTTGGAACTGACAAAATTATTCCCTCAAAAATGTCCAAACGAACTAATAATTTGCCAAAACTGAAAAAAATTTAGTCATCTTTTGATGACCCTGATAAGACTTTCCAAGAAAATTTTCCAGATATCCTGTCTCCCAGCTGCTAGTACTGTAAGAATAGCAAAGATACAGAAATTATTTTTATTGTAATGAAATAATTTTACTCCTTTCTTGCTCCAAATATGATATACTATTTCCTATATTCATTCTGAAATTTTTTAGGAGGTAAGATACTCTATGACCTTGACATCAGGTGTCTAAACTTGACAACATGGGTTCCATGGCCAGAGCAAGAAACACCTGATGACTGTTCTTTACAGACACAACATGGGGGTGATATTTGATCCTGGGCAACTCTCCTAACTATTGTATGGTTCCTTGTTTCTTGGGGATCTTGGAGAGCTTCACTGGATCATAATACAGGCAGGCTGGGATTCCTCAAGTATAAACAAGGTGGGAGAAAACCAGATTTTCATACACATATAAAATCCTTGACTAGTGCTGACAGCTGTTAATTGCCACCTCTGTTATTTTTCCCTCCCATTAGAAAACATGGCCCTCAACAGAATTTAGCTAGGATTTATTGAATAATATTTTGAGGAGAGAGAGGGGAAAGGTGACAGAAGATGTTGCAGTCACTTGCAACTGTTAAAATGTGCCTTGCTGGCAGCTCCATTTGAAGAAAAATATAATCTCCAGTAAAAGGTGATTTATCACAGTGACACATCTCAACGCCAAGCTCAGCAAGAGCCACTTAATACACACACAAGAATGAGAATGAGAGGCAGAACACAGAGACAATAAAAACCCTGCATTTCTGATACGTTCAGAAATGACAGTCCTCTTCTCCTCCACTCCCCACAAAAAGGAAGCTTTCTCACCAGGCTCCCAGTCCAACCCTCTGTCAACTGCACATCATCCATTCATCTCACTTGTTTTCATTGAAAGGCACTTATCCTTTTATGTTTGTTTTTTTTACTTAGAGTAAGCCTAAACAATTTGTATCACACAAAAATTTTAAGCAAAAATTACCAAATATTTTCAAGCTTTAGATTTCTAATTACATTGAAATGGAAACATTTGACTACCATTCCTCTCCCCCCTCCTCAGAAATTAATACTCTAAAATTAAAAGTTATTTTTTCATTAAAATGAAAAGCAATTTTCTTGGCGGAAAAAGAAAAGGATAGAAATATTTTGGCAAGATATTTTTACTTAAAACAAATGAATTGGTCAGTCCTTACAGATGTGCTGGGTAACACTATGTTTGCCATGACAGCAGTAGAGGGACTCTGGGCTGTCTGCTCTGCGAACACAAGCTCTGCTGTCCTCAGTTGCAGTCAGTTTTCAGGAGGTGCAAGCAGAGGGGGAGCAGGCACAGCCAAAGGGGCTCACAGTGCTCACAGCAGATGACATTCCTACTTTACAGGGGCAGCACAGTTAACACAGTATCTGCCTCCCCATTCTGAGTTGCTCAGCCACAGACAGGGCTGTCAGAGCGCTAAAAGAAACTGCAAGTGGGCAATGAAGACACAGCCCCAGCTCCTCTCCCCTCTGTGGAGGAATTCATTACAATGTTTGCCAAGGCAGGATGAAAACCGGCCTGATGACAACTCGATTTAACTCATCAGGTCCTGTTAAGAGGAGAAAACCACAGGTGTAGCACTTAATAGCTCAGCATCTTGCCAGCAAGAAGATTCCTCAGGATCTGAATATCTGCTCAAGAATGGCTTCACTCACTCACCTGCAGCACAATCCTGATAACAAGGCCAGTTATGCAGTCTTGTGCCCCAAGCAAAATCCTGCGAAGGAAGGCAGCTTTATTTGACATCGGTTGCTATGGGTATCAGTGCATCTTGCTTTTAAATTAGCTCAGGTGTGGTTTAAACAGTAGAAATAAGGGATGTGGTGGAACTGCAGAAAGCCTGAGGACACAGTTCCCTTCAGAGATCAGATTTGCAGATGTATTCAACAGCCTTTCCTAAAAAAAGAACTCCTCAATAGGCACAAACTCTATTACAAGTTGCATTAGGATAAAATTACAATAATACCACTACTTTAAAAGTTCTCAATTTAAATCACCCCAAAAAAGCAGAGATTTAACAGCTTGGTTTCAGATTTTCAGTTCTATCAAAAAAAAAGTTGGGGAAAGGATAAAAATAGTATCAAAGATATGCAGTGAACATTGTCCTTGTCTACTGCTCTAGTATAAAACAACAGAACCAACAATAAGCAATCACAGAGCTGCAGAGTTTGTGGGAATAAGTAAAACAAAGCACATGCATTAAACAAGGAAATCAGTAAAACATCAGAAAATGCTGTTATTTCTTTTAATATAGTAATAGAAATTTATTCCTTCAAATAAATCATAAGTGACCAATAGAGATATAGAGATCAATGAAGATCCTAATAGTAAGCAACTAGAAATGACTGCAGCTGTATCTTCTGCTGCCTTATATACAAAATACTAAAAGAATTGTTCAACAGATGCAAAAATAAACAAACTAGAAAATGAACAAACAGCTCCCTGGCTGGGCTTTGTCGCCAAATCTCTGCCTGGAGAGGACTTTTATGTCCATGTAATGAACCCTCGAAATTATGGACTTACAAAGGAAACAGCTGCTTAACCATCACAGTAATAGCCCTGGTCAGACTGGGATCACCCACCCTCAAGGCACCTGTCCCAGGTGACATGTGAGGACATGGACCTGGGACTGAGCCAGTGTCACTGCACAGAGCTCAGAGCTGACCCTCTGTGGGGTTTGTCACAGCACAGGTGGAGGAGCAGGATGAGGCTCTGTGTGTCTGACTGTGACAGGCCCTCCTAGGGAGGACTAAAACCTCCATGTGCTCCACACAGGCCATGGGGTAGGGTCCTGGAAGTGACCCGCTGTGGCCCAGCTCACATACCCTACAGCTTGTGGCAGCATTTAGTCCACACTAAGAGTTAGTGGGGGCCAAGTCCTTCTCCCACTGCCCTCTGAAGGTGGTCCCCAAAACCACACTGAGACAGCATCTTGGGCTCCACAAGCTGAGTTACTCCCTAACGCCTGCATTATTGCAGCTGAAATTATCAATATTGCACTTCTGGCACCCCAGTGGCCCATGGACCCCACAGCACCTCTGGGTGCATTGCTGTTCATCTTCCTGACGGGTCTTGATGACCTCCACAGAAGGTGGTCCCGGCCCATCTGCTCCCATAGCACCAGCTGTTTGAGGAGAGAGCAGAGTGTGTCCTACCCAAAGTACAGTCTGTCCTTCTCCAACAAACATTATAGTTGGGGCAAACCCAAAGGAAAACTAGTCCAGTGTTTTTCTCATGGTCATCCGGCAACCTGGGAGTGGCCAACCATAAAAAGCAGGAATCCTGATTCTCTTTTCTACGTCAGCTACCAAAAAAACCACCACTGCTTCCCACCAGTGCTGTTTCCCATATTTATCTTGATTGCCTATATAACTATGAATAGTCACAAATAAAACACTCACTAAATTCTGCTCCTATTTGGGCATTCGGGACATCAGGGATATCTGGGACACCAAGGACATGAGGGACATTTGGGACATCATGGCCACTGGGGACATTCCAACAGATGGAAGCTGAGACTCTCATGGCCACAGATTCTGTCTTAAGTGGTGGAAGCCACCAAACAGAAAGAGACAAGTTCTGTGGCTTGCACAGAAATTATCATTTTGGTACATATATACCTGAGATCAAATCACCAACTATTCATTCAGCAGCTGACAAGCAAAGGGTACCACTTGCTAACAACATCTGCCCGGTAATTCCATCCTGGCACAGCAATTTTTGGCTCGGAGATCCACAGTGCTAAACTCACAGCACCGCCCTGGGAGTGCATCCAGAGCGTGCAGAGCTGCTCACACATGAGCTGCTCCTTCCAGCTAAGAGAGCACTCAGGCTGCTGAAGTTGCTACAATACTCCTGTGTACAACGGGGTGCACTCAAACATGTCATCTGCCAAATACATTCTGTGACAGGAAGTGATGGCTGGTATGATACTGGATCATTTCTCTATGAATGGAGTTAAGCATGCCTTGTAAGGGACCAGGACAGCAGCACTTCAAGAAGCAGACAACAGATCAGAGACAAGTGACAAGGCTGATCTCTGCAGCTGCAATTAACTGTCTTTCCATCAGTCTCTCCTGCACAGTTGTAAGAAGGGCCACGTTTTCCTCCTGCTGATGAAGGTTGATTAGCAGTCAGGTGGGGAGAGGCTCTGGGGATGGCACGATGCATTAATTAAATCACTTCTACCAGCTAAGTGATGACACTTTGATTTATAGCAGAGCTCATTCAACCAGACACTGGCATTTCCTGGGCACCAAGATCAGGAAAAGCCAAGCTGGGAAGCAGGTGGGAGAAGAGGAGATGTGCACATAAAGGAAAAAGAACAAATTGTGAAATAAATGCCTGCAACAGATAGACTATTTTTGAAAAAGAGTGATGCAGGAGCAATGGGAATGACCATGAAACATGAGCTGGAAATTATTCAATTCACATTGCTTATTCAGAGAGTATTTCATTTTGCCTGCATCTATAAGAAAAGCTGGTTTAGGAAAGAGTCTTGTAAAAGTCTCTCAAATGAAACATAATATGTTTTATTATTTCATAAGGCACATTGCAACCTGACACACTCAGTTTGAGACTCCAGACATGAGCCAGTGCTATCTTAGGGCACAACAGCAGCAATCTCAGCATGAGAAGGCAGAAGCTTCCAGAAGGCAGAGCAGGACAGTGATTCAGGGAGCAGTTCCAGATGCTGTGCCCCTGCCCACTCCTGCTGCCCCATCTGACAAGACCGAAGTCTCCTGAACACTGTGCTTTAATTTCCCCCTCTGCCAAAGGGCGATAATGTTATTTCACCAACCTTTGTAAAGGGTTACCTTTATCCAACTTCATCTCTTTTGTTTAGGATTCTGACATTTGAAAAGGCTAACTTAAACAGCCTTCCTCTTTAGAAACCTGTTCTTCTGGTGACAAGTCTACATACTGCTCCTTGTGAGCTCCATGGTCAAAATCACAAACCTGCACAGGAGAGAAAATACTTCCACACCCCAGAATCCAAAATAGGTCAGAGCATGATTATCATTACAGTAATATTACATTCCCTCTTCTGAGTCAACCATGCTTTGGTAATTCTTGGATTACTTTTTCCTTTTCCTAAGGCAGCATTTTAGAACACTTAGGGTCTAAAACATTACAATTACTGTACAGGCCAGTGTATTTTTCATTAAGACATAACTTGTCCTTTTTCAACACAAAGGTTCATTTGCTCACAACACTGTGTAGTGTGAGCATCCTTCTTTTAACCTTTTTTTTTTTTTAATATGCAAAATTTTAGCAGGAGTAACACTGGATCTCTTCAACTACCCCAGGCTCAGCCTAGTTTCATACATGAAAAGGTAAAATTCAAGGAAAATATCAAACAATGAGGTTGATTTAGAGCCTGTATTCCTTTTAGTCGATATTACCACCCTTCTAGGTAACCTGTGTTGCTAGAGCAGGCAGTGGCTTCAGACAGTAGCTGCTTGTAAGAAGATTTAATAAAAAGTGAATTCTTATTCTTTAACATTTAACTAACAAACAAAAGAAAAAAGAAACCCCCAAAACAAATGATCTCTACTGATAGGGCTTCCCCAGCAGTGACCGGTGGCAAAATAACTGCTCTTACTGTAAATCCAGATTCTGATTAGTAAAAGATTCCATGAGCCCCTTTGCTTGGCACAAGCATCACGTACACTTATCTCATGAACTTTGCTTATCTAAATTATATTTCTACTTTCAGCTCAAAGCCTTGCTGTGTCTTCTGTAAACAATCTCTACCTCTCAATACTTCATCTTGTTTGTAAGTGTGATTGCTGTTACCCTTGATAATATCTTGAACTTCCCTAGCACACCCCTTAGGACCTCCAAGAGCTTTATGGCTAATTTATTGTGAGAGTCAGGTATGAGAAAACCCTTTTATGAAGCAGAAAACCCTTTCCTGAAGCAGCAGGAACAAAGAAATTTGGGTCTTAAAGGAACTCTGTAGCAGACCAGTACATAGATCAGTGTTCAACAAATATAATTTGTCCTTGTTAGCGTTGTATAATGTTTGGCTTCTTTTGCATTATCAGCTCTTAATAACAAAAGATTTTAATACTGAATTTGGTAGTTAGCTAGGTGGAGGTGGGAGAAAAAACTGGCATGCTTTTAAATAGATCCACATGCATCTCCTTTTCATCATTAGAATAAATTTCCGGAGAGGTGAGCAGAGGTTTAGCTGCATGACTCTCATTAATGTTAACTTTATTTCAGTAATGAGGTGAAAGTACAATCACTGGAGCTAATATAATCAGAGAGATGAGACTAAAGTCTGCTGCTGTAAATACTGCTGAGGAACATGACATTGACAATGCTGATAGGCAAGGAAAAATAGGTGACAGTAGCAAAATGATGCAGTGAGGGTAAAGACTGTGCCTTAGGTATAAAAGTGCAGCTGAAAACTGCCAGGGTCTGTTGCAGTGGTCAGAGGACCTGCAAAGGTCCTGAGCACAACAATCCTCAGCCTAACTCACTCCTAGCAAAAACTGAGGAAAAGGGGGCAAACAGTCCTGTGCCCTTCAAAATCACTTAGGAAGGATAAGGAGAGTCAACATAGTTGTAAAAAGAAATGTTGAGATAAAACAAAACAGCAGGTGCAGGAAATCAAAAGCTGCTGCGACAGCCCCAAAAGCCAATCCCAGTAATATATTGCACCAGAAAGACCTCAGACAATGAAAAGTGAGAGCACCATCGTGCCACTGCACTCCATTACTTTAGCTAATAGAATGATCTGAGCTGAACAAGGCTGGGAAGAATTTTACAGTAATTAGCAAACCTGTTAGTGCCCATTTTTCTTCTGCACAACACATGAACAAAAGAAAAGTAGATGCAGCTATTAAGGGAAACTAACAGGAAGAAAAAGTGGGAAGACAGACAATGAGTTGGGTAACTCTGCAGAAATAAAAATAATAATTACATTTTTTTATTACAAAACCAATATATGAAGATTTTTAGCTTTGTACTAAAAAACTACACAGTAAATATTTAACACATAATCATCCACATGCAAGTACCACTAGTAGAGAACAGAGGAAACATAATATATACATTCACTCTATGTAATTCTTGCAACATTCAGTACCTCTGTAGGCAGCTCAGTATGACTTTATCCAGATACCATAAACACAGAGTTGTTTGTTTTTTTTTAAATCAGTGGAACTGAGCCACTGCAAGCTGTTTGTACTGAATCCATGAATTTAACCTTATAGCTACAAATGAAGTGTATTGATAATGACGTGAACAAGATGTGCCCTTTTCACTTGATTGCAGTATCTTACTGACCCTCTGCAGACTGGAGCAGAACTGCTCTGAACCTGCTGATGTTCAGCAGTGACTCTGGGTGGGAAGAACTCACGCTTTTTGGGGTAAAGTAAAGCATATTTGGTCTTGCCATTCTGGCTTGCTGCATTGTCCTAGTCATTGTTATTGAAGAAATCCAACCATAGCCAGAAGAGCCCTGATCAATATGTCTTTGTTGTGCAGCCCTGAATTAACTACATCTCACTTTCCTTTGACAGCGACACAGATCACAGGCAGCTGCTGCTTCCCCTATGAGAAACACGAATTCTGGAAAGCATATTCATTATCTGGCTGTTAAAAGCAGCAGAGCATGCAAACCTCACCCTGCCTGGGCTACCTGAAACATCAACATCTCCCTTTGATTAAGTGACTGCCAGCTAGTCACCTTCTCACTCTAACCTTGATGTGGCAGGGCCATGACAACTGCGTGTAGTGCAACGTCACAGAATGGTCACAAAAAGATAGCTTAATTTGTTTTAATAGCCTGGTCCCTCGTAGCATTTCCACTGCAAATTCTGGGTTTGAGGACAGAATATATCAGCTCTCTATAAGGAACTTACCTGAAAGCCAGCTGGCAGGAAGCCAGGGAGAATCCTGACGAGGTCCAAAGCTCCCAGTCAGCTTGCAGCACTTAATAATTCCAAAGGAATTCCACCCATCCCCAACCAATGCATTTTTAAGTTGCAGGACTCAGGATCAGAAAAACTGACTTTATAAAAATTACAGCTCCTTATCAGATCCTCCGTAGCTGAGTATTACTTGTGTACCAAAAGAAAAGCAAACCCAAACCTGAATGGATTTCCATTTCATAACCAGAAACTAATAAGTCCCCACAGGGTGAAGTTTGATTTTTATTTCACTCGTCCTGCAGAAATAACAGAGCTGTCAGTCACAAACTCCTACATGTTTTCATGGGTCTCGTAACATTTGTGGCTTTTTTTTTTTACTGCTGCTGGAATGAGGTGATCGCATAGAAATCTCACAAAGAAAAATCAAACCTCTGCAATTGTAGAGAGGAACTCAGAACTTTGAAACTTCATTGGTCCATCTTCAGATGATAAACAAACACGTTCCCACTTATTTTTAAATTTATTATGGCTTTAGGACCGGACTTGGCTTGTGATTGCTGAACACCTAAAGTTAGAACTCCTAACACTCTACACTGCTGTTTGGGTTCATCCAGTAAATCATCTCACTCCCAACTGCCAAGCCTTTAAAAACAGGCATATACATGATGTAGACAGAAACCAGCCTGAATTTAACAAATAAGACAGGAAAAAACCCATTTTGTGCATTGAGAACTAGTCTTCCCAGGTGTTATTAAGCTAAGTAGGAAATAATTGTTTATATATATATTTTATACTTACTTTTCAGCACAGGGCTGGGTTTCCATGCAGCAAGATGAAGGTTCACGAGCACAACCGGTCTGAGCTAATTTTGAGATAAAACCAAAAGTTTCATTAACTACTCAGAAAAAAACCCAAAAAACAAAAAAACCAAAAAAACAAAAACCCCACTCCAAACCAGTTTAACTGATGCTGGCACTATTTTGGCATTACTAAAAGTCTACTTTCCAAATATAAACTTTTCACAATAAACATTCACATGCAATGGTATACACACCTTTCTTTTACATAAGTAATTTATTTCCTGCGAGCAAGCCTCATCTGCTGTGGGCAGCAGACCAAGGTGTTGGAATGAGGACAAATGATTTCTTCAGGAACCCAGAGGTTTTCAGTAACTTTCAAATAGATTCAGAACACTTGCAACTGAAACACTAAATATGTACTTATCAAAGCGAAAGCCACGTATTTGAGATGCGTTTGCCGAGTGGGATTCAGGTCCAAGATCTGAGCTTTTAGGGACAAAAGCAACATAAATGGGAAAATCCATGCTTTGCTTCCCAGCCCAGCTGACAGCACAGGGGTGGAGAAAGGATATTTTTCCCTCCTGAAAGTCTGCCTTTAACACACACTGCAACCATGACAATATGAAATTTTGCATAAATAACACAAATAAATACAAATACAAATGAATACAAATAAAGCAAAGGTGGACTGAGACACGGGAAAGCTACAGGTAGAACCAGTTTAAAATGGTGGTGAAGAGAAATTGAGGAGGAGGGGAAAAAAAGAGATGCCTCCTTGTATCAAAACAGTGAGCACTACACTACCTCTTTACTTAAAAAAACCCAACATTTTCTCCAGGATGGAGAATTCCCACTGTCCTATTTCAACCTTGAGTAACTGCAGCTGAGACACAGCCAAGGCAAAGCAGGGGGAGAACAGACACAGAGGCCTGAGGAAAGGAGAATAAAAAAGTAATAAGAGAAACCAGAGCATTCAGCGAGCTGAGGGGAGTAAAATGAAAGTTTAGGGGTGGCTGGAGGTCAAAAAGGAAAACCTCAGCGCTGAGGGGGCGGGAAAAGTGAAGTCGGGCTGAGGGGCCGAGCCCTGAGGGCCGGGCCGGGGCTGACCCGCACCCCGCGGGACAGGGACACGGCGAGGGGAACACGAAACACACCCTAAAACACGGCCTTTGAACCAGAGGTGAGCCCTCCGGGGGCGAGGGGACACCAAACACACCTTAAAACACGGCCTTTGAACAGAGACGAGCCCTCGGGGTGACGCTGGGGCGGCAGGGGCAGCGCACACAGGGCAGGGCCGCGGCGGGACAGAGCCCAGACCAGCCCCTCGGCATCCCCCTCACCTGGCGGCGCTGGGGCCGGCTGGTCGCCACAGGGGCTTCCTGGTCGCCACAGGGGCCTCCTGGTCGCCACAGGGCTCTGCTGGTCGCCACAGGGGCCGGCTGGTCGCCACAGGGGCCGGCTGGTCGCTACCAGGATCGGCTGGTCACCACAGGGGCGGGCTGGTTGCCGCGGGGGCCGGTTCATCACCCCAGGGTGGGGCCGGCTGGTCGCCACAGGGGCCGGCTGGTCGCCACAGGGGTGGATTGGTTGCCACAGGGGCCGGCTGGTCACCTCAGGGGCCTCCTGGTCACCACAGGGGCGGGCTGGTTGCCGCGGGGGCCGGTTCATCACCCCAGGGTGGGGCCGGGTGTCACCACAGGGGCCGGCTGTCACCACAGGGGTGGATTGGTTGCCACAGGGGCCGGCTGGTCACCTCAGGGGCCTTCTGGTCGCCACAGGGGCCGGCTGTCACCACAGGGGCCGGCTGGTCGCCACAGGGGTGGATTGGTTGCCACAGGGGCCGGCTGGTCACCTCAGGGGCCTCCTGGTCGCCACAGGGGTGGGCTGGTTGCCGCGGGGGCCGGTTCATCACCCCAGGGTGGGGCCGGGTGTCACCACAGGGGTGAGCTGGTCGCCACAGGGGCCTCCTGAT
>VWZG01001374.1:1142915-1153234 GCA_013396735.1 Grallaria varia
CACCACAGGGGCCTCCTGGTCGCCACAGGGGCCTGCTGTCACCACAGGGGTGGGCTGGTTGCCACAGGGACCAGCTGGACACCACTGGGGCTGAATTGACACCACTGGGGCTGAATTGTCACCACAGGGTCCAGCTAGACACCACAGGGGCCAGTTCATCGCCACGGGCCACCTGGTCACCACAGAGACTGGATGGTTGCCACGGGGGTCAGCTGTCACCACAGGGTTCAGCTGTCACGACAGGGTCTGGCTGGTCACCACTGTGGCCACCTGGTCACCACAGAGACTGGTTGGTCACCACAGGGGTCAGCTGTCACCACAGAGTACAGCTGGATACCACACAGGCCCCCACACAGCCCAGCGGGGCATGGTTGCCCAGTGGCTTCCCCCAGGGTGCAGGCCAGAGGTATTGTAATTATAATTGTTATTATTACTATTATTCTTGTTGTTCACAGCATTGCGGAATTTTTAGGGTTAGAAGGGACCTCTGGAGGTCACCCAGTCCATACCCCTTGCCCAGGCAGGTGACCCAGAGCAGGTGACACAGGGACATGTCCAGGTGGTTTGGGGTGTCTCCAGGTAGTTTGGGTTATCTCAGATGTTTTGGGATGCCTCCAGGTGTTTTGGGGTGTCTTCAGGTGTTTTGAGATGTCTCCAGGTAGTTTGGGGTGTCTCCAGGTGTCTTGGGATGCCTCTGTGTGTTTTGGGATGTCTCCAGTCAGGGAGATCCACACCCTCCCTGGGCAGCTGTTCCAGGCTCTGCCACTCTCCTTGTAAAGAAGTTCTTGGTCATGTTGAGGTGAAACTTTGAGTGTTTTAGTTTATGGCCATTGCTCCTTGTTGCTGTGCTCCACCAAAAAGAATCTAGCATCATCCTCTGACAGGATGTTTGTCTGGATTAATGAGGTCCCCTCTCAGTCTTCTCCAGACTAACCAGGCCCAGCTCCTGCAGTCTCTCCTTGTGAGAGATGCTCAAGACCTTCCATCATCTGTGTGGCCTCCACTGGGCCCTCTCCAGTAGCTCCTTGTATTTCTTGAACTGTGGAGCCCAGAATTAAACACAACATTCCAGATGTGGCCTCACTAGGAGTGAGTTGTTGTTATTATTATTGTTATTTTTATTATCCATCAGTTATCAACGAGGCTCCCCAGGTATCACTTCTCTTTTCCCACACTAGCACCCATGAACACCCAGCAGGTTAAAATCCAGGCAGCCCTGATGGGGAAGTTTATTTTGTAGGTTTAGGTGGCCGGGCCAAGGCTGCAGGAGGAATTCCAGGCAGGCACTCCACGCTTTTCCCTGGAGCAGTGTAATGAGTCGCGTTCTGTACCCATAGGTTCGCCTGCCTTTCTTCAAGTGAAATGCAGCTCCCAGCGCCCTCTGCCAGCCCAGCTGCACCGAGAGGGGAGCAGCCCTTATCCAAAGCCTGTGCTAACCTCTGCTGGCAGATCCTCGATGCTGCACCGGCTCGCATGCTACTAAAAGTAAGCTTGTACTTGAACAGACAAAAAGACATCAGAAGAGGTATGTTACATCTGCATACTCATGCTTTTGTGTGCATTTGCTGCTACAGAGGACGGGAATTTTTTTAATTGAGTGTGTATTTTTAAGGCCTCGGTGATTTAGATAAATTAGGACCCTGCTCATCCAAGTATGAACATGCTTATTTCCTCAGACAGCTCAGCTTTTATTACCAAGCAGGTCTGTGACTGCAGTTTGCAGCTCATCTGCATTTTTCTCTTTGAAGATGTGGATGCAGCATAGAGAGTGTCATCTGACATAGCTGAGGGATGCATTTTACATATGTGGTAATGTCAGTAATGCTACTTCTTGTTTTAGCGTTTAAACAAAAATGTCACACTCGTGACCAGTACCCAACCTTATCCCACTTCTTCAAATGGTGATATTTAATATCTGCGTAAGAGAGGTACTGTTCATATCAATAGGTGCATTACAGGCTCCATGTGAAGCCAGAAGTTGTAGGAACTACAAATGTTGTCTTTTTGCTCTGAGGAGTTTAAAATCTAAACAGGAACAAAATGCAGGCGACTGACATATGATTCCAATTTACCTTGACTCCTATTGGTGTGTCTTACTCAGTAGGTGCATGCAGAGATGGAAGGCATACAGGATAAATGAGATCTGGATTTTATTAGAAGCTTCCATTAAACTGGGAAGAAACCAGGTGCTAGTCTTCATTTCAACTATTAACAGCAGAAACAGATTAATTGTCATCTCATCTATAGAAAACCTAACAATTGCCTCCCATTCCATTTGCAACTATAGCTCGTGGTCTTCTATCCCCTTAATTGAAACATATAATAGAAAAGCTTCTACGAGGCAAGATTTCAGCGAGAATTAATTTCTTCATTTTCTCTACTCTGCAACTTTGTGTTATTTTACCATAGGCAAAACAGCAGACCACAGCAACAAACATGCTTCAATCTGAAGGTATCCTGAGAATTCTTGCTTAAGACATATACTTCTAATCTACTAAACCCCTGATTTCTAAGAAAAATCTGTGGCCACAGGACTGCCTCAAAATGAAAACCATCATGTAGACAATATGCATGTTGCTACAAGTCAGACCTTAATGGACCAAAAATATTAGATAGAACTGTCTGTTTAATTAGACACGGATCAAAAATGAAGAACTAAGTACTTTCCCATCATACCCTGCAGGTTTTGAAGTTGGCATTTTTCCCCCTCTGCATATAGTTAGTTGTTTGCCTCGGGTTGTAAAGAAATGCAGAGGGCTGTTATTAAAGCACCGATAATTTGCTGAACTCCATCTTTTGTGGAACTTGCTGAGTTAGAAAATTCCTTTTCACCTCCTCCCCCACCTCTCCTTAACATGAATAACCAAAGAACAAATATCACATTATGGTGTTTGGTAAAAGGATTGAGTGAGTTTGCAGTTAAGTGACTAGCACAAGACAGAACAAATCCTAAAGCTCAAGTCTGTCCAGCTAGATGACATGGGAAGTAAAAAAGTATTTGCTTTCTAAAAGTGTATCATAGCAAAGACTCATGATTAAGATTTGCTGTGATTAGTGCTTTATATTCAGAAATTGACTCCTAATTAGTTTGGTAGGAAGTTCTCCAAGCTCTCTCCAAGAGCCTGAACGTGTACAGGAGATAAAGAACTGCCACTACATGAGTGAGAGTCTGAGAATACAGAAACCACTATCCCTACGCATCAACTGTTCAGTGATGGCCTCGAGTCAGAGGTCTGCATTTGCCATTTCAGAACTCCAGCCCTTCACCCTAAGGATTTTTATCCAGATCTCCATGTACCATCCCAATGGAGCAGTGCAGCAGGTTCTGTCAAGGCCCATGGCTCAAGTTTAAATTTGGCAAAGATGGCAGTTAGTTAGCACTGTCCCCCTTCTGCCACAGATTACAGTTTCCAAATTGGTACAACTAAATCCTATACCTGTTGCCACCATTTTTCACTGGTATTAATAATCTTGTGAACCACAGAAACCGAGTACAGAACCCATCCAATTATCCCCAGCACAGACCTCAGTGCAGACAAGCAGAGCCAGTGGCTCCATCAGGTGCTCTCATTAAATCTGCTGCCACACACACATCCACAACCCCTGACTCTTGGCTGACAAATAAAATGAGATGTCAGACAACCACAGAATCCCAGAGGCTTTTTGCAAGAGGGATGGACATCACTTAAACGACACAGAAGCATTATCAGGAAGCACAGATTTGACGTTTCTCACTGAATCTTCCCAACATGACGCAATCATTTGCATTCCTTTCCCTGCTCAATTCATTTTTGCAAAGGGCCTGATCTTTCTATTAATCACTGATAGAAGCATGCTCTCATCTTAGATTAAGAAGAAACAGATTTCCTGTTTGCCTCTACTTGCTTCCTTTATTACACATACTCAAGTAAGTGTCCCTTTCTGCTCCACTGCCTTCTTCAACCTTACATTTTGACACAGTTGCTTTGTAGTTCAAGAAAAGGCATTAGAACAAGGCAGTGTATAGACACTAGTTGAACAGCTCAGCAACCAGGGAGGGAGGATGTAGTTTCTGGCCCATTGACAACAAGCACAATGCAGGTCTGATCTCATCCTGTTTTTCTAGGAGAGAAAAAGGCCAGGAATTCTCACAAACGTTGTCCAACTTTGGCTGGTTCTTATGATTCCTTACAATGACTGCTTCAAGCAGTGGTATCACCTGCTAAGGGATTAATATCAAGTTGGAAAAGAAAGCAAGAGCAAGCCATCAGTGCCTTGACCTTGTTACTCGTGGTGCAAACACATCTCAGCAGGAATGGTGTGACAGACCAAGCTGATGGCATTCCCTAAGGAAAACGGTTATGAAGTGCTGGAAAGGGGTGAAGAATCTGTTTAACAGTGAAAAGAGAAGCAACCTCTGCTACCCTCTGAAGACAGGATTTCACACTGCATCCTCAGACTCCGCCGTGTCTGCAAGTCGCCAGAGGATGGCAGCAAAGGGGAGATGGATTTTTAGCTGGATAAACTGCTCATGCTAAAGCTCTTTAGCTTTTGGAGAAATAGGATTTCCAAGAGAATCTGCTGATGGAACCATTATTTGACTGGATGACTTCTGGGAAAGAACAATGAAAACAATGCAAATGGGTTTTATGAGATGGTTGGTACTTCTTGTTTATATCAGAGGTAACTGCATAACATTCTACAGATCTTTTGCACCAGGATACTCCACCACTGTGTTTGGTTTTTGTGTTTGTGGGTTTTTTCTCCATAAAGCCTCTGTAGATTTTTTATCTACAGTTTTATTTATTTTTTATTTTATTGGGTTTGAGCAAGCATACACAAAGTCATGAAGGAGACAGATGGGATAAAAACAAGAGAAAACAGTCGCTTTATACACAAACAACCCAGTTTATTTTAGTGCTTGGGCTTTGCCCAGTGACTTGCAGGGAGAGCAAAATTTTAGTCAGCATTTTACAGGTTCTTCACCCATCTTTTCTGTGTTGTGTGGCCTTTAGAGGGAGACAGTTTAAACTGCAACTTCACAGAGCTAGGAGAAATTGTGGGAGAACCAAACCTGGTCTAGTGTCATTCTGACCAGACCAAAATTCCAGACTAGCAAGTGTGTGAAACAGCAAATCAAAGGCATCATGACTGTTTCGCTGAGCTCAGGCAACACAGCTGTCCTCAGAGGAGGGCATGTAAATATTCTGTTTACTTCATGCACAAAGACATCATGAAACTGAAGTCCGAGAACAACTCCACCCTTTTGCCTCCTGCACAACCAGGAGTGAAGTACATTTGAATTACCAAGGCCTCAACAAGTTCAAGCAAACAACTCTTCGGTGTTCCCTGTCAGCAAGTGGGCCAGCAGAGAGCTGTTCACAAAAATAAGACTCTTTGAGGAAACTGTTGCAGAATAACAAGGGAAGTATTTACAATTAAGAATCAACATCCTAGGCAGATCCCTGCTCTTCTCTCATGCTATAGGACTTTGAGAGAATAACAACTCCATGGGAGTTCTGGATGCTTTAAACTCCTTAAGAGGAACATAAACAGTATAGTGACAAATCCCAATAAAATTCCATCAGACTAAGGAGGAAGAAAAACCAACCACCTTTAGTCAGGATCGAAAACATCCTTTCTAGCTGACATATCAAAATAAGGACTGAAAGGCATTAACAACTAGCTATGCAAAACATCAATACTTTCAGCCAGTAATCCATATAAAATGAATAAATAATTCAAAATTACATACATAGTGTACACCATGCTTGTCAAGAAGGGTTCCAGAGAGAGAAGCAAAGTGTGCTTTGCTCCCTAAAAGGAGAAATCCTCCTATTATTTACTGTCTCTCCAGAAGGTCTCTGGACCACAGAGACACAACTAAACCTCCATTTACACTGCAATGCCACATTAGATATTTTTCCCATGGTGTTTCTATATCAACTCCAGGCATCCTAAAATATAGAGGAAGTATTCCAAGAATGCACTGGTACTGTAGCACTCTACAGCAGGTGCATAACAAACTGAGGAAAGCAAGACTCAGTCCCAGAGAACTTCAGTTCCTTGCTCACTGTGCACCTCTGGCTTTGCCCCCATGTACAACACAAGCCATTTATACTGAGGCTCTGGTAAAGCAAGAGCTGTTGTCTTGCTCTTTTAGATTCCAGTCTGCAGCTCCTTCCCTTTGTTGTTCAGACCACAGAGCTTTCAAACAGGCAGGAGCTCTGGGGGATATTCACCATAGCAGTATTTGGCAGTCGGATCTCTGTAGGTGTTCTCATGCTGCACACTCTGTCAGGAAGAGGAGGAGAAGCTTCAACAATACACACATACTGAAACAAGACACCCCTTCTCCGAGGGCCAAACCCCACAGCGTTTATCTCCCAAGTTCTTCTACACAAGAGACAGTTGCTAAATCAGAGCACTTTAATATTGAACCATATCCAGAACCTCCTTTTCAGGAGACTACCCAAGTAAGTGGAGATAGATGCAATAACAGTAAAAATAAAAAAAAATATGTACTTAGTATCATCAAATGTCCTAAGCAAAAAAGGCACAATAAAGTTGCTACTTGAAATGTGTGCATTTTTCTTGATAAAGCAAGAGTTCAGGTACTATGGTTAAAAAAAACGCCAAAAATCAGCTTTGGAGACATTTGGAACTATGTCCTTTGTTTGCAGCCCATCCCTATTGCTACATTAAATACTCAAGCTGTATAAGGTCACCAACAGCACTTTCTAAGAGGACCAATGCTTGCTTAGACCAAAAATAGTTCTAAATAAAATCACATGGGTAACAGAAGTTTACCTCTGTTCTTAAAAAAGCAAACAAACAAAAAATTACAGCATACTTTGGAGTTACCATACAAATGATTGTCAGCATATGGTACGTCTCCAGCTGTACCATAAAATAAACAGCATTCTGAAGCTACTGGAACAGCTCTCACTGTTCTCATCCTTATGAGAACTCCCTCAGAACTCATCCAAGATCTCCACTGGTCACTGAACGCAGATAGTCTCTTTTTAGTTAAGTACCTCTCTTCTAAAGAGTGTGCGACTCGTCCTGCTCTAAAGATGCATTTTGCCTTCAGATTAGCTCTCAGCCACAGCATTTATGAACATGCAAGCACAGCACACCAGCCATTCACAGGACTGAGCTCATTCTTCAAGGGCACATTCCTGGGCCCTGGACATGCCTTTGTGCCTTACCTGTGATGAAGTCCTGCATTTGGCCAGACAGAGCTCAAAGTGATCTTCCACTGCCATGAAGAGGTTTTGGAAAGCCATAGCTGCCCGGTTCAGGAAACGCTCCAGGAGGTGTTGCTGAAGCAGTTAGCAAAAAAACACTAGGCAACACTGTACTTCAACAAGCAGTAATCAAAGCCCACCCTGAACTAAACCCCTCAGGTATCAGAGGAATAGTAAGCAACTCCACTTAGGATTTCTAGCAAGCACTGAAAGGCTAATGCCTCACGGAGCCCCAGCAGGAGGAAGAGAATCTAGGGAAGCTTACAGAATACAGGGAAGTGCCAATTACAAAACTGATCCTGGCTGGAATAACTATTTCTGCAGTAATTTCCCTCCAGCAAATGCAACCGCCCTGGAGCTGAAACACTTTGCAAGGCTCCCAGTATTTCCCCTCAAAGGTGAGAAGGATGAATTTTGTTAAAGCTTTATTTACAGCTCTCCAGATGATCCCTGCAGGCTTCCCTCCCCCTTCCAAAAAAAGGAACCCTCCCCTCTTAAGAAAAGGCTCCTCACAAAGAAGCACTTCACCAGTTTCAGAGGGACCTGAGCAGGTGCTGGGAGGTGGGAGAGGGGTGCACCTTGCTGGGCTGCAGGCAGCAGGACACGCAGTACTCATAGACGCTGCAGCAGCCGTTGGGGAGGCAGCTCTCGCAGCTGTACAGCCGCGTGCTGGGCACCTGCACGTCGCAGCAGCCGTTCACCAGCACGTCCTTCCTCTCACAGATGTACCCTGCCAACAACACCAGCACTCGCAACTGCCAGCTGGACTCCTTTGTACATTCTACAGCAAGCCATAGTAAGAATCATGTGACTTCAGAGCAGGCTTATTTATCATTTAGGAGATGATGGTCCCCCTCAGTCTGACAGTAGCAATTCTTTGCAGTGACACTTGGATATGGAGCAGCGTTTCAGACAGCCTGGTGTTATCTGCACAGCTATTATGTACCTACTCCAATATGTGCTGTATATACAGTATGAGTGTTTAAATGCAGACTTTTTAACTTCTGATTTCTTTTTGGCATAATTCCTTGTTGCAAAAGGGGAAGGGGACTGGTGATGATTATACTGGGAAAAAGCAGTGACGTTTTCTTCGAACAAGTCTGTGTCTGGAAAACATTCTTTACAGTTCAATATGAAGAGACTTAGATTTATCCATGCAGGACAGCTGTAATATTCATTGCTGAGTGGGGAATCATCAGTACTATAGAGCCATGTGCACATCCTTATGGTAACTGTACTACCCCAGTGTTAGACTGCGAGAAAGATCTGGAAATTATAGAGACCTGAGGAATTGGCACCAAGCATAATTCAGGCAGTGCCAAATTTAACATTGATGCAAATCACAAAAGGTGTCATGGGTTTTCTACAGCCTTGATTTCTGGTCAAGAAAGTTCTAGTGCCTGAGCAACAAGCACAGTGGGGAAGCACATGTGCAGAGCAGGAAAGGCTCTTCAACCTTTAAACACTTAAAACAAGTGGTTAATATCCTTGGGTTTACAAGGGTCAGATGAGCTTGTTAACTGTGACCAGCACTAATTACACTTGTCCTGAACTGCCTCCATTCAAGGCCAATGAGGTTTCCTCAACTGCTCTCCCTAACACACCTGACAGTAGGAATATCCTGCAGGGAGATACAAACTCAGTGTTTGTGTTCTGTGCAAAGCTAACTGGGATTATTTGACTCGGAGGTTGTCCTGGAACAGCAGAGCCATGCCCTGGGCCTGAGCCAAGCCTGCACAGAACAAACCAGTAGTGTCTGCTGCCACAGTGAAATTCATCCAGCCGGAGGAGAAAATGCCAATAGCTGAGTGAAAACACCTTAATAAAGAGCAGTTGTTACTTGTAGGTGCCATCAACACCCAGACAGCAAAGAAGAGTTCAGCACTGCCACAAGCAGAATGAAATCTTAGTATCAAATATACCCAGTTCATCCGTGATGAGGAGCTTCCCCTGCACAGAATTCCTGCACTGGTTACTCAGCTGGCTGCTGTTTCCCGGACTGAACTTCACCTTCCACAGGATTGGCTGCTCGTGCTCCTGCACTTGGAGGAGATTCCGATCTCTCACCATTCTCTCTTCCTGCAAGGAACGACAGTAATGCGACCAAACATACAAGTTCCTTCTGCCACTTCAATCCACGTGCTTTTCCCACAATTAGGAATGCCTGGTAGCTTTAAACTCCACAGCACAGCAAACTCCAGCACCGATGGTGTAAGCAACATACTACTCGTAGTAGGTTACTTTGTGCTGTGCACAGGAAGATACACAATCCAGTACAACTGGGGTGTGCAGGTTCACCATGGGATCAGCCAACACAGCTGAACTTGGTTACTACAACCCCAAAAGTGGTATATATTTTATTAAATAACCGCAGCTGCTCATATTTCTCTTTCGTGGGTCCTTTGCTAGTGGAAATACTGCTCACAAGAGATACAAGAACAATAATCAACAACAACGAACAACAATAATCAACAACAAACAATAGTAATCAACAACAGACAATACAATGAACAACAATATAGTCCCTTGGAGATTTTCAAGTTTTGGTTCCAAACAGTTCAAAACTGTTTGACACTGTTGCTGTCAAACACAGCATCAGGCATTACTATTTTAAACCTGTATTTAATAATTACGATGTAATTCTTACAGCACTGTAATCAAGGACACCAGTGACAGCAGCTAAAGAGCCGCAGCCACCGCGGGACAAGGGATGCTTTTCTGGCACCCCACGGGCCCGCCGCTCACTGACCTGCTTGAAGGTGCTGGTGATGAAGTAAACGAGCGAGAGGCCGAAGACGATGCCGAGCACCCAGCGCTTCCTCAGCAGCCGCCGCCACAGCACGGCCCCGCAGGGCACCATGGCCGGCCGGCCAGGGCAGGGAGCGGCACCCCCGATACCCCGGTACGGAGCGGTACCCCCGGTACCCCGGTAGGGAGCGGTACCCCCGGGTCCCCCGGATCCCCCGATACCCCGGTAGGGAGCGGTACCCCCGGGTCCCCCGGATCCCCCGGTACCCCGGTAGGGAGCGGCACCCCCGACACCCCCGGATCCCCCCCGCACCCCTGGATCCCCCGGTAGGGAGCGGCACC
>VWZG01001374.1:1153280-1194705 GCA_013396735.1 Grallaria varia
GGTAGGGAGCGGCACCCCCGGATCCTCCGGTACCCCTGGTAGGGAGCGGCACCGGGAGCGGCACCCCCGGTACTCCCGGTAGGGAGCGGTACCTCCGGTACCCCGGACACCCCCGGATCCTCCGGCACCCCTGGATCCCCTGGTACCCCCGGATCTCCCGGTAGCCCCGGCTCCCCCGGTAGGGAGCTGCACCCCCGGTACCCTCGGTACCCACGGCAGGCCGGGGAAGCAGCGGCACTCCCGGCACGGCCCGAGCGCTTCCGCCGGCCCCGCACGGGGAGCGGAAGCCGCGGCCGGGCGTGCGCGGGGCGGGACCGGGATCGGCTGAATCGGGAAAAAAGGCCTCCTTTAGGTCTGTCGCTGTGTGTACATATGTATGTGTGTGTGTGTGTGTGTGTGTGTGTGTGTGTGTGTGTGTGTGTGTATAGAACTGTATTTATAGATGTGTGTGTGTGTGTACAGAACTGTGTTTAAAGATGTATGTATATATATGTGTGTGTATAGAACGGTATTTATAGATGTGTGTATATATATGTGTGTGTGTATCTATGTACATATAGATAGGTGTATATAAGTGTGGATATAAGTACATAGATATATGTTTGCATGTATGGAGCCATACACACATACATGTATATATACATGTCTGGGATATGTGGGTGTGTATATATATATACATCTAGGTGGATATATAGATATGTATATAGGTAGATATAGATGTGTGTGTAAGTACATATATATATTTCTATGTATGGAACTGTACTTACATATGGGTATGTATGTATATATACATGTATGTATATATGTGGGTGTGTGTATATACATCTAGGTGGATATATAGATATGCAGATAGATATATGTATATGTGTATGTAAGTACATATATATGTATGTATGGAACTGCTTACGTATGTGTATGTATGTACATATACATACATGTGTATATGTGGGTGTGTATATCTATACACCTAGGTGGATATACAGATATGCATATAGATAGATATGTGTGTATAAGTACATGTATATATTTGTATGTATGGAACTGTACTTATACATGTGTATGTATATATACAGGTGTATGTACATGTGGGTGTGTGTATATATACATCTTGGTGGATGTATAGATATGCATATAGGTAGAGATATATGTGTATATAAGTACATATGTATGTTTGTATGGATGGAACTGTACTTACATATGTGTTTATATAAACATGTATATATATACACATCTATGTATATATGTAGATGTGTATATATAGATAGGTATATGTGTATATAAGTACATATGTATGTTTGTATGGATGGAACTGTACTTACATATGTGTTTATATAAACATGTATATATATACACATCTATGTATATATGTAGATGTGTATATATAGATAGGTATATGTGTATATAAGTACATATGTATATATGTGTTTGTATGTATAGAACTACTTAAAATGTATATGTGCATATGTACATGTGTATGTATAGATAAGGGTATATATGTAGGTGTATCTATAAGTATGTATATAGATAGATATTTGTCTATAGATATACATATGTGTATATATGTACTTATATATGTGCATATGTATAGCTGTGTATATAGATGTATATATAAAAATATGTATGTGTGTGATAAATATTCTGTGATGTATGTGTGCATATATAAATGCATTTATACATTTATTTATTACACCTGCACACACTGTGTGTAATAAAAGGTGTGTGTCCATACACGTGGAGGCAGAGTGCAGCTCTGGGAGTACACCCAGGGCCTGCCCGTGCAGTGAGCGGGGCTGCAGGTGCCAATCCCTGCAGAAAACTGCCCTGTGAGATCATGTGCATGGGCAGGGTTGGAGCACCAAGGGCTCCTGCTCCTCTGTGCCCTTCCCAGGGACAGGTGTAAAGTGGCTGTGCTGTGGTGAAAATGACTCTCTTCATTCCTTCCTGCAGATGTGCTGTGTGAGCACTGACAGCCAGGGGCACTGCAGTCACCTGGCTTGAGGGACCTGTGCTGAGCTTGAAATTTGGACCAGCTCGGACTGTGTGAGGGACTCCGTGTGTGAGATGTCTGCATACTCTTGAGCATCCATCTGTGCCACCTTGCACCTCTGGGTAAAGCTGTTGTTCAGGTACTGCTAACAAATGTCCAAGTGTAGCAGAAGTGCAGGAACAGTCAGTACTGAAGCTGAGTGGCTGTTGGAGCAAAGGCCGTGTGGATTCTGTCTGAGCAAACCTGCAGGACTCCGTGCAGAACAATTCCATCTCCTGATATCCTGCACCTTCAGAACTTGGCATTCATGTCACTATCCCCTTCATGACTGATGCCAAAAGTGTCTCCCCATAGAGCTGAATGTTATTTTGGCGTGTGGTTTCACCCCACGTCCCAATCTAGACTTCTAATGGTCTAGAAGAGCATGAAGGATTTTCCAAATTCCAGAGTTACCTCTATGCTGGCTCTGGCTCTCAGCTTGTAGCATGGGGAGATGGAGAGATTTCTTTTTAAGCAGTGACCTCGAAGTTGTTCACAGGCAGGACAGCTCTGCCTGCATGGGTCAGCCCATCTTGGCCTGTTCATCGTATCTTAGTTGCTGTTTTGGTTAAAAAAGAGTATAATATTTTATATTAAGTCAACAGAGATACTGTCAGGTTAGGATTAAATAGCATTTACTGCAGGGAAAGTGTAAAAGATTCCTGGAATACCAAGTGTTGTTACCTCAAATGCAGAGTGTAACATTTGGGAAAAAAACATAAAGTATGTTTTTTACTGTAAAAAATATACGGATCCTTGTTAAAAGAATTTAGGCCCTGAAAATACAACACAAGCTGAAATGTATAGCAAGAGATTAACAATAAAAGATTACAAAATAAGAGATTACAAGATAAAAAATTTGCAGTTAAGAGGGTGTTGGTGACTTATTTAAAAGGACATTGTCATGAGCTGGTTATATTTTTTTCATGAAAAGTGTTTATACATTTGCTTTTTCCTTCCCTCTCAGTTTCACAAAGCAAGTTTCTGCAGAAGAAGAACAAGAGATTCCATTCCTTGGACGCTTATGTTGAGTCACGTGTCCCATGAGGAGCCACCCTGTTAGCTGTCCTCGAGTCCTCTGCCAGGACATGCCTTCCTCACCCAGCTCGACACTCCTTGTGGCTGCCCTGCCCTGCACCAAGGCAGCCCCCTAGTTGTGCCCTGCCTGCAGCCCTGCCTCCCTGTGTGCCAGTTCAGGGTTGTTTCTGTGCCAGGGGGCTGAGGAGCGAATGGGAGCTGGAGGTGTCAGCCCCAGAAGCGGGTGCTCTGTGCCAGCCATGTCCCAAGCTGAGCGGGACCCGCAGCCCCCTGACGCCCAGGGCCTGTCTCTGTAGCCGCACTGGGGTTTGCTGACCCGCGACGTTCATGTTGAGCGTGCTGTGTTTCAAGGTTTTGAGGAAAATGCAGAGACGGCACAGCAGCAACACTGACAACGTGCCTCCTGAAAGGTAAACGCTTGTCCTTCGTTTTCCCTCCGTTTCCCTCCCCGGGGGGAACATTCTGATTTAAGCATAGGGGGTGTTTTAGGAGATGAAACCATGAAATTGAGAAAGACGTAGAATTCCTGTGCCTGTGTTGTGTTCAAGTTTGGGGAGTTTAGACACAGATTTCCTTTTCTCCATGTCAGCTGTTGACCTCTGCCAACCACAGTGTTTCAGGATGATCCAGTATGGAGCTGGCTTGGCATGGGCAGGACATTTGGAGCTCTGGGAGATCCTGTCACAGTCCTGTGGGGATCCTGAGTGCCATCAATCTGCACGGATCCACCCGTATGAACAGGGACTATTTATACTTCTGTTATGAAGGTGTTTTAAAACTCTGCTGGGCTGAAGCTCCCAACTGCTACGACTTAGTGTTTTATAAAGAGTTTGGGTGATCCTTTATGTCTTCCCAGAGTCTGTCTCTAGCTTCGTGTATGTGAGTATTTAGATATAGAATACCTCTAATTCTTTTCTGTAATTATAACATCAGCAAGGGAGCCTTGCCACTGTTGTTGTTCTGGTACTAAGTATTCCCCAGTGCTTTCCCTGAGTTAGAGCTTGACTTTTCTTTTTTCTAAAGAAGAAACTAATCTAATTACTCTAAGACAAAGATGAAACTTAAGAATTTCACTGTTCGGCTGAACTGAGATTTTAAGTAAAGGATCATTAAGTATTTCTTAGTGGTTTTGCAAGTTGAGTTGAAATTTGATGTCGTGATCCCTGCTAGAATGGTACTGTTCTCAATTTCAGGGGAAAAGAAAGTCACCTTCAACCTTTTTTTTGCAGGATGCTGCCCAAGCCTCAGTGCAGTCTGTGGGTTTTACATCAGCAGACAAGGCTGGGGCTTGAGAGGCACATAAGGTGCTGAATTGACCTTCTTATCTTCCATGCAGAGCTCTCTCTGAGTCTACAAACTTTTAAGACACTTCAGGACCTGCTTGAATAGTTAAAATATATTCAGGATATGTGTCTGTTAACTGAGTACAAAAGATAAGCAGAGCAATCAGTTGGCTTATGCTTCTGGTTTTTAGCAGGGTCAATAACAGAGGCTGAAGGTTTCCAGCTGCAGAATGGAAAGCTGTTGCCACTGGTCTTCACTTCTGCTGACTTCAGCAGCCTCACAGTTTCATCCTTGTTTGTTTTTAAATATGTCCCAGATTAATTCCTTCCCGCTGAAGGCATAGTTGTGCATCCTGGTGGTGTTATTCCAAACAATTGTTGTGACTTAATTTTTAGCACTGGGTTCCACCCAGCCTGTTTGTGTATGTTCCCAGACCTAAGTAGTCACATTCTGTCCCTGTGTTGTGTGTACATCCCTGAATTAAGTGTAAAATCCAAGAGCTGATTGAGGAATATTTTGAACTAGAAAGAGGTATGCAATGTCTTTTGACTTGAATCCTTGCTGGAGCCTGTGGAGAGACAGTGGGAATGGGGAGTAGCTATAAACAGGCTTACTCAGTGGGAAGGTATGCCCAGAGAGGTTTGAAGCTGTCCCCAGAGTGAGGTGAAAGGCAGTGCTCGTGCCCTGTAAGGTGCCAGGGGAGGCTTTTGAACCCGTGGGGGAGGGAGGGTGAAGGGCCCTGTTTGTGTCTGCATGTGCTGTCTCAGCTTATGATCACTATTTCTAAAGTTAGAGCTCTCCAGGGATTAAACTCAAGAGAGACCAAAGCTCTGCAATGTGCCTTATTTGTGGGCTTTGCCTCTTGCTGAGCTTATTTATTCTTTACTCATCTCAGTACCACAGTATTGACTTCAGGTGATGAAAGCCTGTTGTCCTTTGGTATTAGGATGAAGGTAGAATCAGTGCCAGAACTAATTCTGTCCAGTGCCCAGTAACTTGGGTCCACCCATGTCCAATTTGCCAGGAATATCAAAATGGATGAATTTCTCTTGACCCATTAGCACATCGTTACAATATTTGTCAGGTCAGGGACACACAGGCAGCTCTCAATGCTGCTCTTTCCCATTTGATTCTGTCTCTTGTTAGTGCAGTTCATCAGTGGGCAGGTAGTGATCGTCCCTAAATAAAGACAGAAGGTTTTGGAGGTTGGTCATTGCTTGGAGTTAGCTTGGTTGATCTGTTTGTATGTCGTATGACCCGTCTTGGTTGTGCTGTGTCGACTTCCATGGGGGTCTGTATATTTAAATACTAAAGTCATTATAGGTGATGTTGAGTTTGGTGTTGGATGTGTAATTTCTTTGGTTCCTCCAAATGAAAGTGGGATATTTGGGAATTTTGTTCTTGAGGTGAAGGAACTGGTGCATTTTGCTTTAGAAGTTCTTTAGAAGGTTCTTTAGAAGTTCTCTGATCTTATGAGTCTGCTTACTGGCCTCGAGTTCTGCAACTGTGCCTTTCCAGCTGCACATAGAGGGAAAAGCACCTGTCACCTGGAGACCTGCATGTTCTGATAGTGTGTGAGGAGCTACTGAATCACCGCAGTCAGGACTGGGCTAAAAGCCTGCCAAGTTCTGCGTCGCTCACTGTGGTTTACCCCGTTTCCTCTGCAGAAACCGGAGCCAGACGGTGAGTTCCGACACCAGCGTGGATGAAAGCGGCGTGTTCGAGAGCCTGAAGGCCGAAGCCTCCTCCCCGCAGCAGCTGTTCTCAGGCCTGGCCGGCATCCCGGCGGGCACCATTGCGGCCACGCCGTTCCAGGCGGGGCTGGTGCTGGGCTCCTCGGCGGGCGGAGGCGAGGTGTTCATCCAGATGCCAGCGCCCAGGGAGGAGGGGGCCAGCCGCGCCGAGGGAGCCCCGTTCCACCACCGCCAGCCCGCCCACCACTTCCACCACGGCCACCACCGGGCACCGTCCCTGCTGCACATGGCCGGGGGTGACCGGCACGGCCACGCCGAGGAGGGCAGCGAGGAGCAGGCTGGCACCCCGGCCCCGGCGCTCTCGGAGCTCAAGGCGGTCATTGGGTGGCTGCAGAAAGGGCTGCCCTTCATCCTGATCCTCCTGGCTAAAGTCTGTTTCCAGCACAAGCTTGGTAAGCACCCGTCCTGTTGGAACCGTAGGTGTTCTAGGGAGCGGTTGGGAAGCTTCATGAGGCTGTGGTGTCTGATATGTTGCTTGGCAGTGCCCAGGTGTAGTCCAGCATGAGGGGGACACACTCAGATGCATGGGACAATGCATGTCAGAAATTCACCCTGCTTCCAGTCCAAGCTGTTCTCATCCATGTCTGTCCCATCTGTTTCCCGTCCTGACCGGTTTTCTTCCTTTTCCTGATCTCTCCTTGACATCCCTGTGATGTTACCAGGGCTTCTCCCTCAGAGCTCTCTCCAGGGGCAATGGGGAGAGCTTACACTGGTGACTAGCAAAGGTTCTGTGGAGCACAGAAGGGTTCAGAGGGATGAGACACTTGTCTGGCTGTAGGGTGGTAGTTGTGAAATCAACTCAAACAGCAGCAGCAGTTACATCCTACAGCTGAGATCTTCAGAGTTCCCTAAAGAATATGTCTATCCATTTTTTTTTAAATGGTGCCTGAGTATTCTAGCACTATAAAATTGTGTGTGTGGCATGTCTGAGGATCCTTACTCATTCTGGCAGTAGAATGCTGAGATTACCAACACTGGGAAACCACTAATGCTTCAGCTTAGTCCACTTACAACTCTGACAGTATCCCCCAAACCAAGGACTTGGTTAATTCATGTCTGCAACATCTTGGCCTTTGGACGTGATACCCTGTAGGGTTTTGACAGTGTGCCCTGTCCTTCATGAGCTGCTGAACTGCTGTTATAATACATCATCTGGCACAATGCAGCCGCAACTTGGGGCACTTGTGTTCTCCTTCAGCACAGAACCTGACCCTGGGGCAGAGTGTCTGTGCTGGGCTGGGTGCTCCCTGCAGGGCTTTGTGTTCATTTACAGTGAATTTGAAATACAGAGTCCTCACTGCCCTGGTTTAGCCACCTATATATTTAAATTCCCAGTGCATCCAGAGTATCACCCAGTACTGTGTTTTCTGAGCTGGAGGTGCTGGTGTCCCCTGCCCCCCTGCCCCCTGACAGTGCCTTTCCTGCAGGGATTGCTGTGTGCATCGGCATGGCCAGCACCTTCGCCTACGCCAACTCCACGCTCCGAGAGCAGGTCGCTCTGAAGGTGAGTCTGGCATTTTTCCTTCTCACACTGCCAGGGAACACCACTCTCTGTGCACAGAACATCTGTGTTGAATTCCCTTTTGCAGCAGGGGCTGAATGCATTTTTATGTGCCCAGCTCTGCCAGAACAAAGGGACCATGCCACAATCCTGCCTTCCTCTTCCTGCTTCTCCACTTTGATGCTCTCCCACAGTTTCTATCCCATTTTCTGTGCAAGTGTGGCCTAATAAAACAAAGTGAGGGCAGGTCAGGGCTGTCATCTTCATCTCCCTGTGCCACTGACTGGCAGTACATATTCCATCTTTCTGCACCTTAGTTTCCCATTACGTACAGCAGAGATGCTGAAACACGTTTGCCTTGTTAATGATGAGATTTAACTTACTAGCATTAGATAATATTTTGAGATGTTTAGCTGAAGGATTTTGTAGATGTATTGCTTGTTAACGTCTTTATAATGCTCTGTTGAGAATATACAGAAACCAGCAGATCTTTCCAGGTCTTACGGTCTTTGGTGTCAGGAGAACAGTCCAGCAGCACTAAAAGCACAAGACTAGAATTCCTGTTTTATTAAAATTACATAAGTGGCACAAGTGTATACTTGTACCTACCAGTGGCAGTGGAATAAATACACTACAATGCTGAATGAAGAGATAAATTGCCCAATCATGTAATAGATTGCTGTTGCCTTGCACTTTGCACCTCTCTCCTTCCAGCAGTGTGCCCCTTAATCCCCCTGCTTTAAATCTCAGCCTAGCATCCCTGGCTGTTGAACAGCTACAGAGATCCATTTCCTTAATAAATCAGCTCGCAAGAAAAATGGTGGGTGTTTTCCTTCCAGGAGTAAAATTTATGCTTCAGAATTTTCCTGGGCCAAGACCCAGGACAAGATCTTCTGCTGTCCAGCTTCAGTCTATAATGTTCCATGTATTTTGAAATGCAACATTTGCCCTTCTTTTGACCTTTAATTACTTCTTCAATCTAAAATGCATGTTCTGGAACCTCCATGCATTTGGGTAACACTCAGATGTGCTGCATGGAGTGATGGGTTATATTTGGTTTAGCTAAACCTCTGTCTGAGTGACTTTGGATCTATTTATAAAAACCCCCTTTGATGAAGTGTCATTCCAACTAGGTGACAGCTCAGAATTTGAGACAATATATGGAACTGAGTTTTTTTAATCTGCTTGTCCTACTGCATTTTAAATATCAGGAGAGTTTGGATGTCCCAGGAAAGAGCCCAGCTTTGAAGAATGCATTCTGCAAGTAAGGCTGTCACATTCGCCAGCATATTTCAATTAATTTCCCTGAAGTTACTTTATTTGGAAGGTTTGCTGTGTGAGAGCCATTTCTGCCTGTGTTTATGGATGTCTTTCCCTAGCAGCCTGCTTCTGAGCCTTAGTCCTGTGTAAATAAACTGATTACTGAACAGTTCCTTACACATTTTCATCCCCGGGGTTGGCCTTGCATTTTTCAGCAGTTGAAGCCTCGGCACAACCCTCGAGACTTTGAATTTATCTTCTCTCCTTTTTTTTCTCACCCAGGAGAAGAGATCAGTGTTGGTTGTCTTCTGGATCCTGGCCTTTCTCACTGGAAACACTTGGTACTTGCTCTACACATTCAGCTCTCAGCAGCTCTACAACAGGTAGGCACAGTTGACGTTGTAGGTGTTGGAAGCAGGAGGTAATTGCCAGGGAGGGGAAGAGGGAAACCCACTTTCCTCCACATTTTGGAAGTGTTCATGCCTAAAGCATCTGCTGTCTTTCTTACATCTTTGTAATACCTTCCAATGAAGGAGAAGGATGTGTGTCTCACTTCTACCAGCATGTAAATGGGGTGTGATGATACACTGCATCTTTCAGAGCAAGGTGGATCCTTTCTAAGAGAGACCTCTGAATTTCCGTTGTGGCTGCAATGACTGAACACAAAGAGCAGGTGTCAGGAGCAGATAAGGCATTGGTCCACTGATTTTCCTCTCCCTGTGGTGTTTTCTCTTCAGTCCATCAGGCTCCAAGTCTAGGAGATAAACAGGAGATGAAATAGTAGTGCTTTACTTCAGTGTCCTCAGGGCTTGGAGGCACTTGGGGCTGAGGTAATTGAGATAGCCTTGCTCTTCAGAGTCTCACTAAAGCAGTTCTTAAATACAGAGAAGTTTGGACTAATGGATTTTGTTCAGTACTATCCCTGCTTATTGTAAAACAGATAGGAATAATGACAGATGGGAAGCAAAGATGCACAACCTAAGCAAGGGACTGTTAGCAGAATAAATAGGAAGAAATGGAACAACATCAAAGCTACTTAGAAAGTAGTTTTGATATTAGTAGCTAAAACCATATGAATTATCTTCCCAACGACAATTTTCTTTGTCCCACTGAAGGGAACTTACAACTTCAGGCTGAAAATGCAACATGCATCAATTGTATTGTGGCTACATGGCACTTGGGCTTGTTTTTTCTGTCAATTATTCCATTGCTTTCCTGCTTTTTCCCACCAATTCTGTATTCAGTGGAAGAGCCAAGGTCTGTCTATGACAACTGGTATCCTTTGGAATTGCCCCTGATATATTTGGATTTGATCACTGGAAAACTGTGTATGCTTCTAGAAAGGGGGAAAGATGAGAAGGCTTGAATGTGTGGGTCCAAGTGGGAGATGCCAAGCCATGGGATTCCCTGTCTAGGGGTTTTGGGAGGGAATGGAAGAGGAGAAGCAGGAATGGCAGGAAGGTGTGGAAGCACTGGGAAGGAATTTGCACCACAGGGAAACAGTGTCTGAAAAAGGTGATCATGGTTAAAAGCATGGATGGGACTAGTTTAAAATACAGGATAGATCATCTTAAATAAGGGGGGGAGGGGGTCAGCAAACTGGGGCCTTCCTAGACGCAGTTTGGGGCCTGGATTATTGCCAGTGAACAGCCTGGGCCACATGTCTGTGGAAAAGCCCTGCTCCTGTGAGTGCTGCAGTGGGACCTGCTGTGTCACAGTGGGACTGGTGCATCTGTGGCCTGCTCTGTGGGGACCTGGGACTATTCACAGGGCAGGTTTGTCAAAGTAGAAGTGGCTGCTTCAGGTTTGTTTCTTTATGTCTTATTTTCCATTTCCTGTTTTATTCTTTCCTTGTTTCTAGTGCATGAATAGTAGTAAAGTCTGGTTCTGTTTCTGTTTTTAGGGTGTAATTTTACCTGTTGTGCTGTGCCAGTGTTGTGAGTATTTTAAATTCATGTCCAGGCTTTTTATTTTGGGTTGGTTATTTTACTTTTGTTTTATTTATATTTTTTTTGTTACATTTTTGCTTTCTACCATGAGGTTTTAGTAGATAAATACCCTGCAGATGAATGCTGGTTTTCAGGCTCAGTAGTCCTGGTCTCATTGCTGCTTAGGTTGCCCATTGCTGTGTGAAATCCTCCTGTCCACTTTTTTAAAGAGCAAATGCTGATCAGGACTTCACAGGGTGAGGTGTCACATTGAGATCAGATGGAGCTGAAGGCACTGTCTGCAGGCCAAAGGCAGGTTACAGATTGCAGCCTTCCAAAAGAGGTTTTGTCCATGTTTGGATCCTGTTCTGTCATAGTGGGCAAACCTGCTGACCTCAGTGGAAATGGGCAGGAGCAAAATCCAGAGGCCCAGAGGAACCACAGGAGTGACTTGCATGTCTGTTGCCCTTGGGCACTTCCCTGCAGTTCAGTGGAGTTTTCAGGCTCTTTTGAGCCAGCAGTGGATACAGGAAGCTTGAGGGAGGTGCTCATTGGTGTTTGAGCTTTGGTGTCTCGTGCCTTTCAGTCTTATATTTCTGAAACCCAACCTTGAGAGGCTGGACTTCTTTGACCTGATGTGGATCGTGGGCATCGCAGACTTTGTGCTCAAGTACCTCACCATTGCTCTGAAATGCCTCGTCGTGGCCCTGCCCAAGATCATCCTGGCTGTCAAATCAAAGGTAGGAGACCCTTCTTGATACACAAATGTTTGTCTTTGATAATCTGATACCTTTACAACACGTTTGCAGCATGAAATCACCGGATCACAGAATGGGTTGGGTTGGAATCCAGTCCCACCCCTGCCATGGACAGGGACACTTTCCACTAGCCCAGGTTGCTCCAAGCCCCATCCAACCTGGCCTGGGACACTTCCAGGGATGGGGCAGCCACAGCTTCTCTGCCCAACCTGTGCCAGTGGCAAATATGAGTGGAAGAATAAAAATAACAAAATCTCTTCATGAAACTTTGGCACATGGGTATCAAGGTTTGGTTTTTGAGCCATCTCAGACGTGAGAAAGGGTTTGGTAATACCAGCAAGTGGTTGAAGCCCAGAGATGAGATCAGCAATGCTTGAGAAGGAACAGGTACTAGCAGGGAGATAACAGATAACAGCTTTTCTGGTTCACTGTCTTTTTTTATGAGTAATCTCTCTACATACGTATTTCTGAAGCATGCATATCTTAATGGGAAGAAATTGCCAGTACTTTTCTGTCTTTCCACTTGTGTCAAAGAAGTAACAGGATTAAACTGAAGTTTCTGATGCTACAAAAGACAGCACCAGTTCTAACCATGGGTGAAGAAATCTTTTAATGCTTAACATATTTAAAAGACTATGAAGTTATAGGGAGATAGGCCTAACTTTTGGAACTTCCTCACTACATTCTCTCTCTTAAAGTACCTTTTCTTATGTCTTTACGTTTGCAGGTCTGTCGTGCTGCCTCTTTCTCACTTGGTGGCATCTACATTTCAGTGGCAAACGTAGCAATGTGTATTATTTGCATTCAGTGAAGGAACTCTGATAGCTTTGGGATGAAAGGCACTATATGGATGCAAGATACCGTCATTAATCCCTGTAAAGTCTCGGGCAAGGCACTTGGAGGGGCATCTAAACTGGGAACAGTTTTGCTAAGAAATGACATGGGTGGCAGGGGAGTTGAGCAGTTTGTTCCTGCACAGCTCGGCTACTTGAGATGGTTATTAATTTATTTCTGGCAATAGTCCAACTTTTTGTTTCTTCTTCTATTGTTATTATTATTATATTTTGGGAGATTAATGTGCTAGGTCAGAGCGTAATCCAGCCCGGGGAGGGAGGGAAAAGTGATGTGAATAGTCTTCCCAAGATAAATTGCAGTGTTGGAAAAGGTTCACAGCCTTTGCTTGCTTGTCTGAGAGCTCTCCCAAGTACTCATTAATCCTTGTCTGGAGAGAAGAAAGGGAAGGGCTCTGTATTTGCAGCTACAGTGGGAGGCTGGTAAGATCACATCTGTCAAGGGCCTGTAATGACTCAGAGCACAGATGCTTCATTTTTAATACCTTTTTCTGGATAGCAATATTTCTCACTTACTTTAAGCCCCTTTTTGTCTTAGGATGTTGTTGATGGTCTCACTGTCCCCTGACGTCTGAGGCTGCTGTTCCCCACCACCATGGGTGTGGATCTGGCTTTCTCCCCCACCCTGCCTGCACCCATTAAGCCAACCAGGGACAAGATCTGGTGTAACAAACAGAGCAAGGTCAAGCTGGGGTGGGAGACCTGCAGGGGAACCACAGGACCCACAGAGAGTGTGATTGGTACCCACAGAGCTGAGCTCTTGCCCTGAGCCCAGCTGAGTCCTGCAGGCCAGCACAGTGCCTCACGCCTGAGGGATTTCAAATGTCACCTTTTTCTGACTTGGAACAATTTATTGCAATTTAGACACCTTAACTTTGACCAAAGTATTTATTCTTCGCTGTCTTAACGCTGGCCAGCTACAAAGTTATTCTCTTGCTCCCCACGGGCTCCTAGTAGAGTTTCTGCTTTAAGCCTGGTTTGGAGTTTATGAATTTCTGGGTGGCTGTCAGCTAATGGCAGCAGGCTGCTGGAGAAATAGAAATTAAACTCAAAGCAGAGCTATGTTTTTTTTCAAGATATATATAAGTGGAAGTTGCTGCACTGCCAGGATGCAGCTCAGTGAATGGGACACAGGGATTTCATCTTGAGCTTCCTTGCTGCACCTTCTTGCTGGCAGTCAGTAATAATCGTAAAGCTTGCCTATGGATAGGAGATGAGAAGCTTTGATCCTTCTGCTCTTAACCTCTGAGCAAGCTCTTCAGATTTTTCCCCCTTTTGGAAGTTCAAAGGCACTTCCAAAGCTAATCTGGCTTTTCATGCTGTTCCTTGAGATTCTGGTCTTCTCTGAATGCTGTGTGGTTTTCACTGATGCTTGCATATCCTTCCTAGTTTCCTCCAGAAGGCAGATATTCCTTTCCTCTGAATATCCTTGTTTTAAGTCTCTTACCTCTCCATATCCATTGGGATTGGAGCAAGATCAGATTCTTTTCTTTCTTTCACAGTCTTCATATCTCCCCCCAGTCTTCTCTGTAGACTGAATAACACCAATTTTTTGAGTCTTTTCTCAGAGATTATTAATTCCAGATCTTATTATTTCCTTCTGGACTGTCTTCATTCCCCCCCCCCCGTTTTCCAAAGCATTTCTCCAGTCTGTCAAGATGAGTTTGGGTTATAATCCTTCCTTCTATTGCATGTAAAGCCTTTCCCAGTTTAGTGTCCACTGTACATTTGATAAACCTCCTCTGTTCCATCAAGATCACTAATGGAAACAGTGACTAGCACTAACCTCAGACAGATGCACTTTTCCATTTTGGCAGTGAACACATGAAAAATTTGGACTGGAGCACTCGAGTCTCCCCACCTGGGTCCTGTATTCCTGGGATGGCCCATCACAGGAAGGGCAATCTTTTAGGGTAGGATAACATTTGGATATATAACATCAGCTTGAGCTTTAACTGTGAGAAAGCAAATTAACATTGAAAGGCAGAAAAAGAAGTTTGTGTCTGCAATCAGAACACAGAGGGCAATAAACATAACTCGGTGTAAAGCATGAGAACTGCTGCATTGTCAGGATGCAACTAACCAGAGTTCTCCAAGCTTGAATAACTCAGACATGGAATATCTCTGCAAGAAAGTCCTCCAGAGAAGGAGGAAAGACTGAAAACTTGACAAAATAATCCCAGACTTTCCCAGGCTCCAAACCAGAGGTGCCAAGAGAGGCTGTGAGACTGAGATCAGGCTGGAATGCAGGGAAGGCAGAGCTTGTGAACAGGAGAGAAAAGCAGGAGAAGGAAGGTAACCCCAACATGAGAGTGATCTCACACCTCTGGAGTTGGTGGAGGTGTCAGCAGAAGGATCAGACCTGTGGCCAAAGGTGTCCCTTCCTCCCCCACGAGCTGATGGGCACGTTAAGCCAAGTCCATGTTCTAACAGCAGCTGGGCTCATCACCTCTTTGCAAGGGGGGCTTGGCTCCCACCCTGCACACTGAAGGCTCTCCATTAAAAAAGGCAAATAAGATCATTTGGTTCAATGTAAAATGAATTAAAGTAAATTAAACTGCAGGAGCCATGTGGCCTGCAGAGGCTTCCATTGTTGTGCACGCATAAATGGCAGCTTTTCATTTTCACTGCTGAGGAATGACAGCTTGAGGGGGGTGGAATTAAAAATAAGGAAATAAATAATAAAAAGGCACGGTTGCCAAAGATTTCACTTAGGAAATCCCAGGTGCCTGCAAGTCTCCCATCCCCTCCTGGTGCTGTTGTCAGCAATCTAAGCTGGTTATCCTGGAGGATGGAGTGAAACATAGTGGGGAGGAGGAAGAAAGCAAGGAAACCCAAAAGAACTGTAAGAAACTGCTATCCCAGGTTTTTTAGATATATATATAATCCTATCTCTGTAGGGAAGAAGGACATTTTCCCAATTATCTTGATGCCTTGATATATAAGCAAGGCCCTGAGTTCGAATTTTCCTTCCGTGCTCAATGCAGATGTGCAGCCAAGTTACACAGGACTGCATTTCCACAGGACTGAGAATTCAGAAGGAAAACACTAACACTGGCTTGTTGAAAACATAGCATGGAACTACTATTGAATAAATACTTGTCAGCTTTATTTGAAACTGGATCCAGCCCTTGCAAATGAGGTTTTGTGGCCAAAACTGCCATTAATCATGTGAATTTGTCTTTATGCTGTTTCAATGGTGCCAGTGGCAAGTGTACAAATACTGCTCCACACTTGCACTGTGGGCCCCTCGCTGCTGCAGCAGCAGCTTTGAAAGTATTTGCTTGCTGGTTTGTTTTCTTCAGTTGATTGTTTTATTAGTGCTTTTTTATTTTTAAAGTACCATCTCATCAAGTTTGGTCAGAGAAAACTTGGCCTGGATATGGCAGTAATTCTTTACACAGTTTTGCCCTTGGACCTGAGACCAAATAGCTCCTTCAGGTGCATTCCATGTTTCCCAGCATTTCTGGGATAGATGGTTACAGCTCTGCCATGTTAACTGGCATATTAACCTTCCCATATTTCTTCTAAAGCTGCACCTTTTTTTCTGTCCTGAGGAAATAAAGGTCTCTTGGAGCATTTGAGCCCTAATCAAAAAATACACAGGTGTTAAAGAAGCACTGGGAGCTGGCACACAAGATGATGTGCTGGGAAAAATACCAGGTAAATATGTTCCTTGCCTGTGCTCTCTTCCACTGTGTGATACACTGGTTATTCCTGCTCTTCCCTAACTGTCTTTAAAGTGGTGTTTGCAGGCAGGTGATAGCCCATCCTCTCACTACTGTCAGCTTTCTGATTTTGGGTGCTCTTGGGGGGAACTCGCTCTGGAGCCACAGGAGCTACATGCTGTTCTGCAGAGGCTCTTCCCTCCTGCAGCCTGGGACAGATGTAGTGACCCAGAGACACAAATGTGGGATTTATTATTTGCAACAGAAAAAGACTAAATGAATGATAAGACCCAGGTGCTGAGGACTGGGGCCTCTTCTGTCCCCCTCCCTAACAGGCTTTGCAAGTCACTGCTGCTGAACTCTGATGGGCTTTCCCAGTTTGACTTTCCAGTTTGAGATATCCAGGATGTGACTTTCAGAGGTGCTGGGCACTGGCTGAAATTCTCATTTTCCCCTCTAGTCCCAGCTTGAAGGTAGTCCTCATTAGATTTCCACCAGCACTCTCAGTGCCACAGTCCTGCTGCTCCTGCCCAACACTTCTTGTACTGGCAACATGACCTGCAATCTCAGCAGAGATACTCTCCTCTGATCCAAATTGCCAGCAGGTCTCAAAAGTTTTTTCCAGCATCTTCCTGTTTCAGAATATGTCCTAATGCTGCTGGCAACAGAGCAAGTGAGACTTGGAACTTCCCTTGAGTGCTAATCACAACTTACAGTTGCCTCATTGCAACTTCTCTCACTTCTCTTGCATCCCATTTTAATTCCACCGTGTCAACCCTTCCCATGCCTTTCTGTTTCCTCCTGGGGAGGCACATGCACTTACGCAAGGCCTTATGTCAGAAGAAACCACAAAATCAAGGGGATTAGCATTGCTTCTGCAGCTGCAGTTTGCCCCCTTTGCTGTGTATATATTGTGATTCAATTTTTAATTACAAGCTGCTGTGTTATTTTCCTGTAAGACTTCTTCCCTCCATCACCAGTGCTCCAAGGCTGAAGGTGAGATATTGAAAGAAGCTGTTGTAGCAACTGGAAGGTTCATAGGAAACAAAGACCACTGGAAGAAGAACATTCTGCAAGTTGAATGCTACAATGGAGAATTAAATTCTGTCCTCTACTTTGCCAAGTAATTCCTGTGTGATTCTAGGAAAGTCACGTACAGCTGCAAACTGAAGGCAGTGGTTCAGCTTTTAATGGTAATGTGATCTGTAAAATGAAGTGCTTTATAAAAAGTCTAATCCCAGACATCTCAGCTTGGACACCAAAACATCCTTACCTTGACCTTCATCTTTCTGTGTCTCAAGTTCTCATTTGGGAAATTCAGAGAGTGGCCGTCCCTTAGGTCAGCGCTGTGTAAATAAGGGGAGTTTAAAAGTGTTTTCTGTAGGGGTGAGGTCATAAAGGGACTGAAGAAACTTTAGAAGTTTTCTCCTCTGAGCAGAGCTCAAACAGGGTGAAGGGGCTGGATGCAGATCTGCCATCAGTGATGAGGATCTAATAAAATACTAAGAAGTTACATGCTTGATGTGGAAAACCAGTGTCTACACATTACAGACTGAAATACTGCATGTACAGAAGGAAAAGTGCAACTGCATGAAAATCCTGAGCTCTCCTCCTTCAAAACAAGTCCTTGATTTGAAATATAGAAGTGGTCTTTCTATGTGGTGAAGGATGTACAAAAAAATGGAGGGCTATGCACGAGTCATTGACTTGGTTTTTAACACAGCATTGTAAAAAAAGGAATCAAAATTTCCCCACATGGGATCTCAGAGCTGCTAAAATTCAGTGCCCAGCACAGCCCTTCCATAGTGTGCCAAGGTGTTGGGTGTGCAAGGGTTTGATGAGCCCCTTTTCTGGTACCTGACTACACCCAACTAGGGGCCATAATTTCAGGAAAAATCCTATTTGATCTCTGCAGTTCACAGCCAAGCAGTGGGACTGACTCATGGGCTCACCCAGAACATATCCTGCTGATCTCAGGGAGCTGGTCACCTCCGTGCCCTGCCATCAAGAGAAGAGTCACAGACTTACACTGATTTTTATGAAATATGAAGGCACCTAGCAGAGACAGGCCTTGCCTTATTTCAAGCTGTTGTGCCAAGCCAGATGCACCAGAGAAATAGTTGTATTTGTGCTTCATGTCACACAGTTCTTCTAATCTTGATGACAAAAAAAAAAGCTGAAATACTTCAGCTGAGTTTTTCAGACACAATACAGCTCAAGACAAGGGTTTGACTTTGAGAACTATAACCCAGATGTCCCGTGTGCAGCAAGGCTGAGGAGTGGAACACGGGGGCGTTGAGTGTGATGGGTGCTGTCTGCAATAAGTTACTGCTATCAGAAATGTACACTTTGCTGCTAAAATTGTAGGGAACAACCCTTGTTTTCCAAGCTTCTGGCTCAGAAGGAAAACCCCAATTCTGCTGCACTCCTTTATAAAATTACTTTTGTTTTTCTGGCACTTTTCCTGGTTTAAAAAGGGCTGGTGTGGTGCACTGAGAAGCCTGACAAGGCTTAGAAGAAAGCTAGAAAGTGCTTACAGAACGCTAAGTGAAGCTCAGCTGCCCTTGTATCCCTTCCCTCCTTCTACCTGGAATCACTAAACTTACCAACAGGCCTTCAGTGGGGTGTTAATGGGTAGGATGGAGGGATGCAGCATTTAAAACTTCCCTCTTGTGAGGCTGTGAACGAGTTTCAGGCTGCTCAGAATTCCTACTGCCCCAAAGTTTCCATCGAAAACTGAGCCCCTGCGTTAGATAAAGGAATTCTGAAAGCGTTGGGAAGGGTGGAGATGCTGTGCTTAGGCAATTGAAGTTTATCACTGTGAACAAGGTTCTCACTGCTAAGAATTCCTGGTACCCCCGGTTTCCATCAAAAACAACACCTGCATTGGATAAAGGAATTTTGAAAGTGTTGGGAAGGGTGGAGATGTTGTGCTCAGACAATTGTAGTTTATCACTGGCTGCATGTTCATTTTAGAGGCACGTTCTTCCCCTTCCAGCCCCACAGCCTGTCTGCCCTTTGGGGCTGCCTCTGACCTGCCTTTCCTTACACTTCACGTGGTGTTTTAGTGCCTCCAAACTGGCGTTGTGGCAGAATTTCAGCTCCGGTGCCCCAAACGCAGCAGCTCCATCTGATGCAATGGGAAAGCAACAGTGACCTGTCCCAGCGCAGCTCCCGGGCATGGATGAGAGGAAGGGTGGGAGGAAATCAAACAGAGGGCAAACAGAGGGCAAACAGAGAGCAACCAGCCTTTTGCTGCTGGGGCTTTCAGCAGGTGACAGCTCGGTCACCACAGGTCCCTGTGCCCGTCTGTCACCACAGCTCCCCAAATAAACGCTGATGGCATCGAAGCGCCGGGCTGGAGGGAGAGAGAGAGACACCGATTCAATAAATCGCTGCCGGTGGGTTTTTGCGTGTGATGCCGCTCGGGAAGAGGAGGAGGAGAAGGAGGAGGAGGAGGAGGAGGAGAAGGAGAAGGAGGAAAAGGAGGAGGAGGAAGGCTGCCCAGGCCCCGCAGCAGTGTGAGCTCACTGCGGTCCCACGGGGTATGAGATCATGAGCGTGGCCGAGCTCTGCGAAGGAGCCCATTCGCCGGGAGCGGCAGGATGGCCCCGGAGTGATCTCATCCATCCCCCAGCCCCGGGAGGGGCGCCGGCTGCTGCCACGGCTCCAGCCCCACTCCCAGCCTCCCCAATTAGTGATTGGCCTGCGATGACATCACTGATGACAAGAGCTAACTGGGACAGCACAGCAACATTCCAGGGGAATTTCCCCTTCCCCCGTGATCTTCTCAAGCACGAGACGGTGACGAACCCTAATCTTTCAGTCCAGATAAAGTCACTGCAGATTAATTAACCCTGACCCCGTGCCCTGCCCCCAGCCCTCCCTTTTTAACAGCACGGGACAGAACATAAACAAGCCCTCATTAGGACTGGTCCTAAATTAGATACCCTTATTCAGCCAGCTTTAAAATACAAGTGATGTGGTAAGAAAAATCCGGCTCACAGTTGCACCTCGTGCCTCTACTGAGCCTGGAGGGTGTGTGGGTTACCCTGCAGATGTCCCTCAAGGAAGGAAAGCTTTTATTCCAAATAAACACCAGGATGGCAGGGACAGCCTTGGTGAAGGTTTACACAGGGTGCTGTCCATTCTTTAAGGCCCTTTTGAGACAAAAGTGTTTGAACCATCATGCTTCCCCTCTCTCACCCCTTTTCTTCTGGAAGTATTTTGAGTTTGAAATGCCCTGAGGGATTACTTTTCAGCACTGGTGTTTGTCTGTGCTCTGTACAAGAGCCAGCACACACCTGACTGGGAGGGCAAGCATGCTGGCAAACAGATAATTAGTTTGATTCTTTGGGATGATCTGGAAAGTTGTCAGGAAGAGTGGTGTCACCTTGCATTTAAGCCCTGTCCCTTCAGAAGGGGTATAAAATCAAAGAGACTTACTTTGCTTTCTTTTCTCATCATTAGTAGCATCTCCTGTTTACATCCTATCAATCCTGTAAGTCTTGACTCTGCTGCTGATGTTCTGCAGCATTAAGGTGTGTATCCATAGCCTGCTCTAGAGTTTAAAACTCCACAGTTTAGCACAGCTGGGTAAGTGACAGAGCAAGAGGAGCGCTGTGAAAGAATGAAGTGACAATCACCATTTCTAGGCGCAGAGTTCAGAGGCTGCAGAGAAAGCCACATATTCACAGAGTGGACATCAGGCCTGCAACTGTTACCTGCTCTTCTTTTGACTTCCTGATGATAACCAAGGCTCACCTGTGTGGTTGTTTGACAGGGCAAGTTTTACCTGGTCATCGAGGAGCTGAGCCAGCTGTTCCGCTCCCTCGTCCCCATCCAGCTGTGGTATAAATACATCATGGGAGACGATCCCTCCAGCAGCTACTTCCTGGGTGGAATCCTCATCATCATGTACAGCCTCTGTAAGGTGAGCACCACCTCCTCCACAAACCCCTGGGAGCTGCAGCACAGCTGGTGGGAAAAAACACACCTTTAGGTTGTCCCTCCCTACCCAGGAAGGAAACTGCAGCAGCTGGGACAGCACAGCCTCAGCAGCACATGGGCATTGCTGAGCTGGGCAAGGTCCGTGACTGCTCAGGAGTGTTGCATCAGACTCATGAAGTCATTGCTGCTCTCTAATACCTTCCTATAAGGGCTGGAGGAGTCTTGGGGGAGCAGAGATCTTTAGCTGTCTCCAGGCTTCCAGATGTCACCCTGAAAGGCAGGTTGCAGGCAGTTAAATGTTTCTCTCCAAGCTTTCCTTGACCCTTCCAGGCAGGGTGGGTGCTCTGTCACTCACGGCACTGGGTGCTGCAGGGAGGGAGAGGGGTATCCAAGTCCCGCCTGGATAAAACAATTCTGCCCCATTCAAGGTCCTGGTCTGGCTGGTGCAAGTCCCGGATCTCAGTGATGGACAAGGGTGATTAATGTTTCCTCAGAAATAAGAATATTAAAAGCACAAAGTCTGTCTGTACAGTTGTAAATGAGTAGGTGTAACTTTTACAAATAAGAGCCCCAAGTCTGAGGTCTAGAAATAGTTGAATGTCTAAGTGCATCTGAAGCAAGCAGTGTTATCCATCCCTCTGAGAAGGGCCAGGGGATCCAGGCTTGCTCCATCCCTGATCCCAGTCTGTGCCTGTGGCTTTGCAGGAGCAGAGTGAAGAACAGAGAAGGGAGAACATGTCCGAGCTGAAAACAGCCCCGAGGGGCTGAGCAGTACTAAATCACATGCAGCTCTTATGGGAGGCATTGCTGCAGTTGCAGCTCTGTGTTATGTAGGAATAGGGCCTGTATAACCCCTCCTGTCAAGGAATTTACAGTTCTTGTAAGCAAGAGAGGCAGAGGAAGGCTTGGGAAGTGCAGTGATTTGGTCACAGCAGGTCTGAGACCAAGCCCAAAGCAGGGCAAACAGTGCCAGAATAGAAGCACGTGAGACCAGTGCAGCGCCTGCACACCCGTCCAGTCTCTCAGCTCTGTTTCCTGCTCCTTACTCTGCTGTGGGAGAGGATTGGTGGCCCTTGCAGAGATGTCACTGCCTGCATTCCCTGTGGACAGCAGGATCACCTTTCCATGCCTTTACCAGGCATACAGGTTACAGATCACAGGTACAAGAACAGATTTCAAGTGATCTTCCTTGTGTCCCTTCTTGAAAAAGTAACTCAACAGCTGAAAAAGGGACACTAACCTGCAGTTCCACATGCCATTCCTTACACCTGGAGAAGCCCTCATGGCACCAGGAAGCAGTGGGAGCCTCTGCTCCTTGGAGGAGGGAGAGCCAAGCCCAAACCCACAGCTGGCAGGTCCAAGAGAAACCCAGAGCATCAGTCCATGGGTCAGGATCAGGCCTGGCAAAGGCAACCAGGGCCAGGCACAGTCCAGCAATGCCAGGGCATGGCACTGGTGATGAGAGAGGCTCAGGGGGATGGTGGGGAGTTGCAGCAGTGGGATCTGTAGCTGGGCACAGGCAGGGCTGAACTGGAAACCAGCACTAGCATAGCACAGCTCAGACATGAACTGAGCCTTCCAAAGCTAAGCTTAAATAAAACTGCTGGTCCCGTGGGCAGGGACAGTGAGTGGTGAGCCCAGGTGAGACTCCCCAGGGCTATGGGGGGCTGTTGATGCTCTCAGGGCCCTGATGCAGGTGTGAGCAGCTCTTTATGAGTTCATTTGGGGTTTCTGTCCTGTGAAGCTTTTATAGGTAGTGTGGGATGACCTGGAGTGGAAAAGTAACCTCGTTTTGGGAAGTTCTGCTAGTCTGTACTTTAGAAGCTCCACGAGGACAGGACAGACTGACTTAGGCCCAGAACTGTGAGGCACCCTTTGGAGAGAGTGCCTTGGCTGCAGCCCACGCCTGTGACATGCACATTCCTTCCTTTAATTCACCCAGTTCATCAGAGGGATAGTGGAGGGATAGGCCAGGGGAAGGGTGACAAATCCAGGGACCTGTCCCAAGTCATTGTGTGGTAACTCCTGAGTCCCACAGGTGTGTCCAGGTCAGGACTAGCCCTCTGCACACAGACACTTTGCTTGGAAGTGGAAGAAAAGTGGGATCACTCTCTTCCAAAACAGATCATGGAGTACCAGGTGTGTGCATCCCATCTGCAGTCACAGGAGCTGCAGGTCTAATTCTTTGCCTGAGACACTGAAAATATACCCAGAGGAGTCCACATTAGCAAAGCCACAAACCACATTAGAAGAACCACAGAAGCCAATTTGGCTCTGAGAGCTTCTGTGCTCCTGGCAAAAATCCAGGGCTCGGCTGGGGCTGCATCCCCTTCCCATGCACAAAGGGCAGCAGCAGGATCACTTCCAGAGGCTGTGTGTCCTGCAGCTGCTGGGAGCCTCTGTCTGGGCTTTGTGGACATGAACCTCTCATTTTGGTGAAGAAATCCCAGATGTTCACCAGCAAGAGCATCCAGGTGTTATTTTGTCCCTGTCCTGAACAGCAGCACTCATTGTCTGTAACAATGAGTTGTACAAAGGTGACTGATGCAACACCCCTCCGTGCATGGGTGAGAAATGGATGTTGGACACAGAAACACGCAGCTTTTGGGGGTACTGGGCAGTCCAGAGGGGAAAAAATGAAGGCAGAAAGTGGGCTCGGAGAGGAGGAGACCTCAGAGCTGCAGCAAAGGCATTACAAGTCACACTGTGAGCAGAGCAGCCAGAAAAAGCTGTGAACTGGACTGTGGAAAGGAGCTGATCCCACTCCTTGTTAGCAGGTGAAAGGTCTGTAGCAGTGGTAGCTGCTGACTGGAAGCATTACTGGAAGGACCCTGGGAGCCTTTTACGTGCTGCCTGGAAGCATTATTGGTGCCTTCATTTGATTCCACGTCTCTTGCAGGATGATCTCATTGGCATTCCCTGCAGTGAGCCCACTTAATCACGCTAACCAAGAGAAAACAATAAAAGGCCAACTGCAGGCATGGTGGTGCCTCTGCAGTGCTGGTCCAGCTCTGCACCTGCAGCATCACATCTTGCCCTGCCCTCCAGGTGGGAGACAGAAGGTCCTGCCAGGCCATCAGGGCTGTTCTTTGCACAGTTGCTTCTCCATATCCTGTCTAGTTCAGTGTCTTCCTTGTGCTCTGCCAGCGGATAGGGAAATGCTGGATTAGGTTTTCAAGCTGCTTTCCCTTCTTTCTGTAGTACCAGGTCTTCACCCTAAGACTGCTCAGTGTCTCCTCTCCTGCTCAGCCCTTGGTATTTGAAGGCAGATTTATCATCTCCTCTCCCCTCTCTTGTCCTGCCTGGCCAAGCTGTAAATATCTGTGTCCTTCAGCCTCTTTTCAGGAATCATTCCTGCCCTTCTCTGACCTTCTTTTAGTCTCTTCTGAGGAGCCCAGAACTGCTCCCCACGTGCTGGGAGGGAGGGCAGGGAGGGGACCTCGTGCTGTGGGAGTGGCTTTTGTACACCTTTGGGTGTCTGCAGAGCACCAAAGTGCTGGAAACTCTCCCTGGCACTTGAAGTTTCTCACTCTTTAGGTGGGTGGGCCAAACTTGGCCTCAGTCTTGCTCCTCATTCCTGTCTGCACTTGGCTAAATCCCTTCCCACCCCATTTCGGGGAGGGAATGGGTCTGTTTTATCCCTTCCCTGTCAGTGGAGCCAGGCAATTTCCCCCCAGCCCTGGTGTCTGTCCCCCCTTCCCGTGCCCTGCAGCCCCTGAGCTGCAGGCAGTTGTTTTTTTGGCTGCTCTTCCCCACTGTCAACTCACATTTATTACATGTTTCGTCATCCCCATGAAATCTTTTTTGGCACCATTTTGTTACTTTTTTCCCCTCTGAGTATCCATTTGGAGACACCATTTCCTGAGTTTCTGGACTGTAAACACACACACGCATTTTGTGAGAATTATCTAAAATGGGCTGTTTTTATTGCAGTCTTTTGACATCTGTGGCCGCGTGGGAAGTGTCCGGAAGGCTCTGAAGGTCCTTTGCACCCCCCAGGTAAGGAGTTCCACATAAAAGAGCAGCTTCAGGAGTGGAACCCTTGGATGATGGGGCTGAAAACTGCTCAGTGTGTGAGGATCACAGAACAAAATGGTGTGTTATGCCATTGCTGGACAAGCTGGTACCTCCTGTCAGGGCTGTAGGGACCCTTTCCTGCCACCTGCCCTGTCCCAGCTGTGGGAAGTGCCTGTTCCTGTTGTGTCTGACTGGAAGCCCTGTGTGATATGGATTAATCCACTGGGGCCAGACCTGCAAGGGTGTGACAAAACCTTGTGGAGCAGAGTGTGAGAAGGGCTTTAACCAGTGCCTGATGTGCAGTGGCAGGCAGAGAGATGCTGCAGGCTCAGGAATTACCCCAGGCCCTGCATCACACAGGACTGGTGTTTAGATCTGCTGTAGTGAAATACTGGCACTTACATTTCAAAAAGGACACAACACCACTGGAGTTTGTTAGAGCTCACCTTGCTTATTCTGTGGGCTTGGGCCGGTCATTTCACCTCAGCTTGTTTCTGTTTCCTCTAATTCTATTAAAACAGGAGAAGCAACACTTACCTTCCACGTACCTAAAAACAAAGGTGGGCAGCCCATGGGTGCTGCTGCTGTTATTCTTTCTTCTATTGTCTAACTTGCTAATAATAATAATACCTCCCACTATCTGAACATCTCTGCAAATGATGCTGAATTAATCCTTTCAGCTCCCTGTTGAGCTCATTAAATTTCATTATCATGGCTGCACGAGTGGAGGCACCAAAGGATGGAATCAGCTGGAGGGGAACACAAACCAGAGAGCAGAGCTCCTGAACCCCAGCCCTCCCCTCCCCATCAGGGACATGACACCAGTGTCCTCCCCTCCCCAAGCAGGGACGTGGCACCAGTGTCCTCCCCTCCCCATCAGGGATGTGGCACCAGTGTCCTCCCCTCCCCAAGCAGGGATGTGCCACCAGTGTCCTCCCCAGGCCACGGGGGGTGTCTTTAACCCACTGAGCCTTCAAATCCTTTGACATGGAGGCTCCCCCCTCTCCCTGACAGACCTATGGAGTCCGTGCCACCAGCCAGCAGTGCAGTGAGGCAGGAGACATCTGTGCCATCTGCCAGGCAGAGTTCAGGGAGCCTTTGATCCTCATGTGCCAGGTAAGAGCCCAAACTTCCCACTGCTGCTGCTGGGGGGAGGCACAGGCAGCCTGGGCACCCCTGCAGGCCTTTGCTAGGCCTTGAGCTGGTGTTTATTGCCCTGGGCTGGTGTTTATTGCCCTGGCCTGGATAACCAGGGGTTCCTGGCCCCCCTTTGGGGGCTGACCATCGCTTTTGGGGTGGAAACAGCCCTGTGGGGCAGGGTCTGGCAGTTGGCAGAGCAGCGTGTAAGTGCAGCAGCATTTTGCTGCCCCTTGGGGAGCTGGGCAGTCAGTGAGCCAGAAGTGAAAGGGGCACAGACCCAGCCTGGGCCTGGTGTGGCCTGGGGACAGCTGGCCAGGGATACAGGCAAGGCTGCATATCCCTGTGGGTCAGCACTGCCACTGACTGGGAACTCTCCTGTTCTCACTGGGGGAACACAACCCTACACTCTGAAACCTACAGTTTCAGAGTGGCCTGGGCTGGGCAATGCCCTTGGAGCACACCACTCTGCCCTGGGAGCTGCTAATGGAGCAGAGGAGCCTGTGGCAAGGCTAGAGATGCTGCCCTGGAATTTTCTCAGGAAGGCTTTGTCTGTTGGGGTTGGAATTCTGCATCCTGGAGGTTCTCTGGTGGGTGTGGGGGTGTGAGCAGGAAAATTCCAGGCACGGGGAATGGAGGTGGTAGGATGTAAGCTCTTTTGTGGTACCAAAATAAAGCTCAGGAGCCTGTTTTTGGAGAGCTTTAACATTCCCCTTAGGTAGCAGCGTTATCAAATTAAAGCAGTGAGGTCTCTTGTGCATCAAAGGTGCCTCTCAGCATTGCTGGCAACATCTGTGCAGATGTTCCTGAGCTGGGAGCCCCAGAGAAGCTGCCTTTGTACCAGAGCTGCTGCTTTGAGGAGTGACACTCCTGCTGGCTCCACATGAGTTGAGGAGGTCTCAGCTTCTCACAGCTCCTCATATTCCTTCCATGTGCTATTCCTGCCCCTCCAGTCTGGGACGAGGTGGTGGGAGCTGGAGAGCCACCCCTCCTGGCCCCATGGAGGGGGCAGTGCAGAAGTGAGAGGGGAGAGAAGGGGTGAAAACTGACATTTATGGAAGAGGGAAACTGGGCAATGGGAGGGAAAGGGGGTAAAAGTAAAGCCAAGTAACTCAGGGAAGTGAGGATGGAAAGATGGCAGAGAAAGCCTCTCTGCACTCTGTCAGATGTCACAGGCCTTTTGAACGTCCTTTCCAGCACCACATTAAGAAACAGCGAATCCTCAGCTTTGGCAAACGGGTGTCTTGGTGATGCTGGTTTTATTTACCAGTGCTGTGGACCCCTCCCTGCTGCCCCGGGGCCAGGGCAGGCCCTGCTGCCCGTGGTGACACTGCCCTGTGTCCCCACAGCACGTGTTCTGCGAGGAGTGTCTGTGCCTGTGGTTCGACCGGGAGAAGACGTGCCCGCTGTGCCGCTCCGTCACCGTGGAGACCCTGCGCTGCTGGAAGGATGGCACCACCTCTGCCCACCTCCTGTACTGAACCACCCCTGGCACCACCCCTGCCCACCTCCGGTACTGAACCAACCCTGGCACCACCTCTGCCCTCCTCCAGGTGTACTGAACCAGCCCTGGCACCACCTCTGCCCTCCTCCAGGTGTACTGAACCAGCCCTGGCACCACCTCTGCCCTCCTCCAGGTGTACTGAACCAGCCCTGGCACCACCTCTGCCCTCCTCCAGGTGTACTGAACCAGCCCTGGCACCACCTCTGCCCTCCTCCAGGTGTACTGAACCAGCCCTGGCACCACCCCTGCCCACCTCAGGTGTACTGAACCAGGGCCCCTGACCCCTGGAGGAACGTGCAGGGAGAAGACAAACGTGGAAAACCATCCCCTGCCTCCCCTGAGCTGCCTCTGTGTGTGTTGTCACTTTCCTCCAGGGACCAACAGAGCAATTGCCACTCGCCAGACAGTTCCTCCTCCAAGGCACGGAGGGTGTGGTTTGTGTTGTGGCTGAGCTACAGCCAAGGATTGTTCTTGAGCTCGTGGTTACCAACTGCCTGGGATGTTTCCTGTGTCCCTGTCCTGGTATGGACAAGGCAGGTGAGATGTGCTGGACCAAAGCTGTCCCTGCCCCAGATCCCCTGAGCCCACAACCTCAGAGAATCACAGTGGCTGTCGCAGAACCTCTGAGAGCTCCTCCCAAGCAGAGCTTCAGAACCTCATGCCCAAAGCTCTTCTGGGGCTGGAGAGAGATCCTTTCCCAGCAGCCACGGTTTGGCAGCTGGTTCCTCTGGTTCCTCCTCATAAAATCACAGGAGGCTGGGAAAGACCGTGCAAGGAAAGCTGGAAATGACACTTCCTTTCCACCTTTCTTTGGAAAGGATTGTTCTCTGTGGCTGGAGGAGGGATGGTGGGAGGCAGAGCCTGAGGAGGGAGGAGTCCAAATGCGGCTTGAGGGATACAGGGGAGTTTGCTTTCCAAAACAGAGGGATTTGGTTCTCGTCGGAAGGATCCTGTGAAAGTGGGGAACTAAGCCAAGGGATCTGGTCGCTCTCTGCAGTGGGAATGGCCCCTGTGGGATGGGGAAGGAGTTCAGGGGGGCAGGAAACTGCTGTCAGTGGGCTCGGAGTGTTGCTCCGTGTGACAGGCTGGTACATCCACTGGGAAAGGGAAAACAGGGACTCCGTGGGCAAGCAGTTTCTGAAGGGCCTCAGGGTCAGTCTCAGTGCAGAGCCAGCGAACCAAAGGGTTGGTGTTTCTGCTTTCAAACTGTTGGAAAAGCCACTTCTGATTTGTTCATTTCTTTTCCTAAATGCTCCTGGAAAATGTGTTTGGACAAGTGTAGGAAAAGGCCAGTAGGAGCCCAACACTACAGAAAGTGTGGGATACACTGCTCCAAAAGGAGTTTTTTATTTGGTGATAAGGCAGGAAATCAAAGGGAAAGTGTGGGAATGTGTTTTGCGTTCTTGGAGGTGTTTTTTGGAGGAGGAAGATTCTACCTAGAACATGACACTTGGACCAGAAAACAGCCAGGGGAAACTTCATTTCCAGTGACAGCTGATGGGAAACTGCTGATTTCCATGGGAAAACAGGGAGGGCCATGGAAGGAAGTTACTCTCAGAGAGGAAATAAAAACCGGAGCCCTTTTTTGCCATTGAACAGTTATTTTTCTTTTTTTTTTAATAAAGTCCTTATAAATATGTACAAAGAGTCTCAGCATATGAAATTCCTTTTACAAAAGAGAGAAGCCCCGTCCAAGCAGGACCAGGAGCCTCCGTGGGCTCTGCTCGTGCTTTGGTGAGGTGGAAACCTGCACAGTGACTCTGCTGGAGTTCCATCCCAGTGTGCAGGGAATTCTGCATTCCCTGCCTGCCATCCGTGTTCTTCCCTTAGCAATGGGCCCGGGAGAGACTGGGAAGTTTGCAGTGTCCTGAGGACTGGTGATGGTGGGGGGTTTTTTGGGATAAACTGGTGTTCAAATCGCCTGGGAAGGTGATGCTGGAAATACCCATAAACTAACCCTGGGTTTGCTCTGCTGTAACTACTGAGGGGGTAACTAATAATGACTGTGTCTAATAATGGATATCACTAATAATGGCCATTGAATCCCCAGATGCTTTCAGTGAATATTTATCCAAGTCACTTTCTGTAAATATTAAAGCCCTCAGGGAACTCAAGCCCGTGGGTTTTCCTGCTCGGTGAGCACTGAAGTTGGATGGGAGTCACATCAAAATCCATTCAAATAAATATTTGTCAGGAAAAAAACACCCACTTGGTTTGTGTTTTGTAGTTTAATTGTTTTCCCAGAGATGGGCACTGGGCCTCCTGCAGCGGGGCTGGGACAGCAGCTTTTCCCACTCCTCTGGAGGGAGAGCTGTGCTTGGAAGTGCCACGTGTGCTTGGGATGTGACAGATCCTTGTGCTGTGGGTGGAGTGGGATTCAAACCAGTGGGATTGGCAGAGGGACCAGCACAGGAGTTTCCCAGGCTGGGAACAGGGGGCTGTACCTGTGGGATGGGCAAAGGTGCCTTTGGAAGGTGAGTGGATCCCTCCCCTTCCCTCAGGCTGGCAGGTCCCAAGGAAGCCCAATTCCCATGTTTTCTGCACTCCCCCACGTCCCGGATTTTGAATGGGCACAGGCAGCGCCTCCTCCCTTGCAGGGAGATGGGCAGGTCCAGCTCACAGATCAAATCAGATCTGCCGGGAGCAAACTGGCCCCAAGGAACGTTGTGCAGATGTTGTTCACCTGCTGTGGGCGTGGGGAACGGCCAGAGCTTTGGACACGGACAAGAATTGTGTGTTCAGGATTTAATGCGGAGCCACAGGTGGTTTGTTACTCCCATGTCACACTCCTGTCCATGGCAGGTGCTTTAATCCACTCCCAGGAAGATTCAGTAGTGAGGGACATGGACTGCTGTGTCCTCATCAGGCCGTTCTCCACGTGGCAGTGCAGTTTCCCAGCAGGGAATTGCCTCATTCCAGGCTGGGCGTGGGCACAAAGCCTTGCACCAGTTCAACCAGTTGTTTGCAGTGGGTTTGACCAGCAGGTTCAGCTTCTGCAGCGGGTTGAAAACCCCTGTAATTTTAGCGTGATAGAGAAAGAGAACAAACTCCCAAATGTTTTTGATTTGAGGGAATTGCTGCCTGTGCCCATTCCTTATTTTTTCACCACTGGAAATACTCCTGAGGGAAGAGGGAGGGATGTGGAATTGAAGTGCCCAGTGCCTGGCATTGGGCAGTGGGAGGGATGTGGAATTGAAGTGCCCAGTGCCTGGCATTGGGCAGTGGGAGGGATGTGGAATTGAGGTGCCCAGTGCCTGGCATTGGGCAGTGGGAGGGATGTGGAATTGAGGTGCCCAGTGCCTGGCATTGGGCGGCGGGACAGGAGGGGACGGGCAGCCCACACAGCGCCGCTTTGCCCCCTTGGAATGCGGAGTTCCAGCTCCTGCCGGGAGCTGCTTAAAAAATTCATGAAGACTTTCCCCGCAGCCGCATGTGCGGCGTCAGCGCAGACAATGATCTCAGCCCGCTGAAACCCGAGACGCTCTTTTTTTTTCTTCCCCTTTGGAAAGCGCTCCCGGCTCTTCCCAGCTGATCAAAAGCCGGGGGTTGCTGGGAGGAACCAAAAGGGTGAGAGAGGAACTGTGCTGGTTTCCTGCCCACGACGAGGGTACAGACACGGGGAATTCACAGGGAATTCACAGGGAGTTCACAACATGCTTCCCTTTCCAGTACAAACATCAACCGGCGGTAAAGCAGACCTTCGAAAAAGGATAAAAACACTCCTTGTCAACAAAAACAAAATAAAAAAATGGAGGCATCCAACAATAGCAATTACACCAGAAAATGTAAGGCTTTGACAAATCCGTACCCTCTAGTAAGGAATTCCAGTTCTGTACAGGGAACTCTGGCTAGAAAACTCCAAAATGAACCCTCGGTTCACACTAAACATCCAGTTTGGAACTACAAAACTGAAGCAAATCAGGATTGAAGCAGGACTTGGGGTACTGGAGCTGCTCTGGATTCCACTTGGGAAGCACCAGGGGTTTGGTGGGTCCGTGAGGATAACACGGGGCAGCACCATTTTTTTGCTGACTGTTTGGAACCTCCGAGGAGAACAATCCCCTGGGAGTCCTGAGGTCTGGGAATTGTACCGAGGCTTAGGACAGGGGGAGAACAGCCAACCACTGCCCTGAGGCTCAGGGGGCTCTCCCGAGGTGGGGCCCTGGCGGCCAGGACAGAACCTCCTTCCCTTTCCCATCACGGTGCTCGTTCAGGGGAACGGCCCCAACAGGAGCAGGGCAGGAGAACCAGGGGCAAAGCGCAGGGAAAATGGGATAAAATGTATTCCAGGTGAGGAGTGTGTTACATTCAGAGCTGATACAGTGAGGAATCTGTGCCCTCGCCGGAGCTGACCCAGCCCCTGGCCCGTCCCGGGGCTGCCTCGGGACACCACGTGGGCTGGGGGGGGAATGTGTGTCCTCTCCAGCCACATCCAGCCTTCCCCATGGATGATCCCTTTTCAAATGGGATTGAGTGATTCCACACACACAATTCCACACTTGGGCGATTTGCAGGAAGCCCTATTTGTAAGACTCTGCCCAGTGCAGCACTGGCAGTGCTGCTGAAATCAGCTGAGGCTCCTCCTTTGGCCGGAGGAATTTGTATTCCTGCAGGAGGAGACTGAGCTGGGAAGGGTTCAGGATGCCGAGGATTACTGAGGCCAAAACTGGCAGGAGATGTTTCAGGGGGTCCCTGCGGGCCCGAGCCCATCCAAAGGCTATGGATAAACTACAGCACCCCTCCCAACACTCACAGCCCCCGGGGCAGGGCCAGGCTCACCCTTGGGAACAATCTGCTCTTTCAGCACAACCCTTGGGATCAATAACAGCCAGGAATGTGCATGCAGGGGCTCAAACTCGGCTGGGAATCTTCAATAAAGGCAGAATTCAGCTTTCAGATCACCTGGAAACCTTTCTCCTGCAGCAGGGAAAACGCAGGGGCTGGCTGGACACCCGGCTTCTTCCGGGGCCGGGCAAGGGGTAGGAAGAGTTTTTAAAAGACAAGGAGCCAAACTTCCTTTGGAAATGGGGTTCTAACATTCTTTGAAATGCCCCCCCCTGCCGTGGGAGGGTGAATTTTCTTGTGCAAATATCTGAAGATTGGAAAAATGTTTCTAAGAAACTGTGCAGAGTCATCGCTGTAAGTGGGACCTAGAAGGGACCCGGAGTGTGACAGGTGGGTTTGGCTGCAAGGAAAAAAGTGCTCAGCACTAAACTGAGCAAGCCCTTTGATTTCTAAGGCCAAGTGCTCCTGTTATCCCCTGCTCTAGTGGTTAGAGTTCTCTTCCCTGGTTCACGGGCTTTGGGACTGCTGACATCACCATCCAGGAGAATTCCCAGCTCTGGAGCTGCAGGAAATGCTGCACCAGCAGACTTTGATGTGCACACTGCAGTGGAAAGGGCCGGCGTGTCCTTTCCACCTCAGTGAATGCTGCTTCCCAAGCTCCAGACTGTCAAAAGAAAAAGAACTGCTCCAAAGGAAAAAGGAGTTTTAAAAAGTTCTGGGGGTAGATTATTTGTTTTGTCTTAAGTTTCTGCAGAGATTGAAAGAAAGGAAAAAAAAATAGCACCTTCTCAACAAGTCTTATTTTTTTGCTATCTTGTGTATAAATCTTAATAACCAAAATAGATCTTTCCTCGTCCCACGTTTCTGAACATCCTCTTGGGGAAACTGTAGCACCACAGAGAGGCAGTTTAGCCCCAGACAAATATTAAATGTAGCACCAGAGAAACTAAAGTCATAGGGAAAAGCTGATCCCACCTGGTGCCAGAGCATCAATATTTACACACACAAACCGCTGTCCGAGCGCTCCCCACCGTGCCCATCCCGCAGCACGCTTGGAATTCCAAGGGGTTACTAGCTCTGGATGGAGAGATTACTTGTCACCCCGCCGCATGTCGCCACGAGCAGGGGGCGGGGGGAAGGGAGTGGCGTTCGGGCTGGGACACCACCAATCCCGGGGTCACGGCTGCTCGCACCAGCGGCACCTACAGGGAATGTCGCTTACGTTCTCACGAGGCATGCACGGTCAACTCTGCATACAGGAGGGTTTACATTCTTCTATATATAAGCATTTTTTTTGTCTCTGGTTTGCTGCTGGGCCCTTGAACAGCTCCTTCCGTGCAAATCCTTCTTCACGTCGCCCAAAGCACTTCCAGCATCTCCCACTTCTTTCTTTCTCTCCACCCTTCACAGCTGCTGCTCAGGCTCTGGATTCCCTGGAGGAAAAGGGGAAACAATCTTCTCCAAGGGCACAGGGTTTGCTCCAGCCTAAGAAAGCAAAGGAATTGGGTGTTAATTATGTTGATGTACTGGGTCCCATAAGAGCTTTGTTTAGATTTATGACTGAGCCCTCCCCTAAAGGTAAGGACAAGGAGAGGTGCCCAGTTTATGGGGAGGAGGGTTTGTGGCTCAGCACCAGAGGTGATGACCCCTTGAGCCCTGTGCAGGGTTTCTGGTGAGCTCTCACTTCCCAAGGCTCCTTCCTTTGGGTGCTCCGTCCTCATCCACATCACATTAACACAAATGCTCACTTTTAGGGAAGGCATTCATTCTGTGACAGGTAGGACACGGGGTGCTTGGAATATCACGGGAGACTGGAAGAGCTCCCTCATTCCTAGATCTGCCACTGATTAGATTTGTGGCCCTGGGCAAACCACTGCTTCAGTTCTGCTGGAAAATGAGGGCAGTAATGACTTCTCTGCCTCATAGGTGGGCTTCGAGCCTTAATTAATAAAGTGCTCAGAGAAAGGCACCCATCTAAGTGCAAATTAGCAGCAGAGGAGCCCCAGAGGCATCTGCTCTGAAATCCCCATTTCCCAGCATTTATCCCTGGCATTGGTGGTACCAGCCCTGGCTGGGGCAGGTCCCATCATCACAGACTGTGACAAACCACGCTGGGATGAGGTGATTTCACTGGGGTGGGAGGGAGGAGGGAGAGCCTCTGACTCTGCAACAGCAGCGAGTCTGAAGTCAGGGTGGAATTAGGGCTGGCAAAGAGCTCCAGGGCAGATCCTGCATGGCCTTGCTCTGGAATCACTTCCCTCCCTGGCCGTGCCAGCGGGAAGGTTATCCTGATACAGCACCGCTGGCTCTGGGGAGAGCTGAGCCTCCTGCACAGGAGCCACACTCTGGTGCTGCCACAGAACCACAGAATATCCCCAGTGGGAAGGGACCCACAAGGGTCACCCACCCAACTCCTGGTCCTGCACAGGACAACCCCAAAAATCCCCCCTAGTTCCCAAATCCCAACACATGAGAGCGTCGTCCAAACACTCCCTGACCTCTAGGATTGTGGAATATCCTGAGCTGGGAGGGAGCCACAAGGATCATCCAGCCAACTCCTGGCCCTGCACAGACACCCCAACAATCCCCCCTCATCCCTGCCCCATTGTCCAAACACTCCTGGATTTCTGGCAGCCTTGGGGACTGTGCCCACTGCCCTGGGAGCCTGGTCAGTGCCTGTTCCACCAACCTGGAATGTCTCTGGTTCTGCCACAGCAGACTGAACCATACCTGCTTTATCTCAGTTACTGCCAGCTGTGCACACAGGACGTGGCAATTCCAAGCTCTCCCTCCCTCAGTTTCCAGCTTTGCTTTCTAGTTTGAGGAACTGAAGGACTAATGCTGGCATGAATCATCCCGACTGGAGCACATTTGCAGTCCCTCACTGTGACCAAGGATACCTGCCAGGCACACTCCTGGGGCTGCTCAGTGTCTGTGCTCACAGGCTCCCACAGCTCCAGCTGAAAGTGGTTTTGCAAAGCTGCTTGGGGTGGTTTTTTGGCAGAAAGTACAAAGGAAAGGTGTTCTCTTCCTGAGAAAACACAGATGTGACCACACTGGCTGCACAAACCCATCCAGCCGGGCACAGAGAGTGGAGAAAGAGCTGTCAGTGATAGCCCAGAGGCTGAAATGTGTCCCTGCCCCACCTCTGGGCCTGCATTCCCAGGACACAGCCCTTCCTCTGGGATCTCCACAGGCACGGCAGGGACACACACACAGCACCACGGACCTCTCCACACCTGTGAAACACCAAAATGAGGGGATTTGGGCACCTGCACCAGGCACACAGGATAGCAAAATTCCCCGCCTCGGGACAGCACAGCCCGAGCTGAGCGTGGGGCACGCAGGAGGAGCCCCAAGAGGTGAGGTATCTCCTCAAGTCACAATGGAATAAAGAGTTCAGGAGTTGATTGAAGGATTTCCTCTGAAGCCAACCCATCTAATCCTTATTTATTATTCCTCCTGTAGCAGCACTTCCAGCTGCCATCCATGAACCCTTGTCCTGCTGTGCCACCCGTGGCCAGCCACAGATCATCCGTGCTGTCACTGTATTTTACAAACTGTCTCTCTGTGTCACTTAACATATAGAAAATCCATAACAACCTGTAAAAGTTGATAAATCCTAGAACATCTTGAACTCCCGGCAGTAAATCTGCCCCGGGGCAGGCAAAGAGCTCAGCACAAGGTTTATGCATCTCACAAGCCCCATTCTAAGAGCTTAAATGGCTCTTAAGTTTTGCACCAGCCCCGTGCTGGCCTTTGCATGAAGGTGAATTTCATGGAAAGAATAAAGGAGAACCCCAGAATCCTGGCCTTCAGCCCATCTCTCGATAAACCAATTCTGAATATCCTGGGCTGTGTTAAAGCCATTTCTGGGTGCATCTTGGCTGCTCTGCCAGTATCTGACTCATTAATGGAATATACTTTGAGCCAAATTCTGATCTCATTTACAGCACCGTAAATCCAGGGCAACCCAATTGACTTCAGTGGAGTTACTCCAAATTTCCCACAATAGGCACTCGGCAGACAGAGCAAAATTTGGTACTTTGGGTCTGAAACAGGCTGAGGAAAGCCAAACTACATCCCATTTGTAACATCGGGCTGGACAGTCACTTGGAAAGGGAGCAGAGCAGCACTTCTGTAGAGCTGCTGAAAAATGGAGTATTTTATGTGTCATTCTTAAAACCTTGAAACTTCGTGGGGCGACTGTCCACAGATATCAACACCTTTCATCTACTTATAAAATAAAATGAATTACAGCCGCGTTCCTATATGAAAACCAAGTGTTTACTGAAAACATGGACCAAAGTGCTTTGAAATTTTTTGAGAACCAATATTCCCTTCGGCGGGGTATCCCTCTCTGCCTGGACATTCAGGGACACCACTCAGAAAGTCACTCGGCCATCGCACCTCTTAAGGTTGATGAGATGACAAATCAACGGTGCTGATAATTGCAAAGCCACCTCGGCCACATCCCGCTGCTTTAACAGACAATTACTCAATTGCTCGGAATTCTCCAGCCTTAAATCCCACTGGTTTATCCCCACAACTTGCTAAGCTGCTGTTTACCAAAAGAAAAACCAGGCTGCTCTTCTCGGGGGGCGCAGAGTGGGATGGGCATGAAACGACCCAGGCGGGGGTTCCCGTCTCAGCACTTGTTTGACTAATCCTTATTCAGGGAGAGGAGGCAAAGCCGCGTTTCGGGAGCATCTCCCCGGAGCCTTCGGAGAGTCGGAGCTCAGCCCCCGGGGCGGCTGGAAAAAGGAGTTCGGCTCCCGGCTACTGTGTCAGCGCGGAACTGCTCGATTTAAATGGATTACACGGGCCGCACGCCTGGCACACGTCCCGCTAAACACAATAACACTTATCGATACATTTAGAAGGAAAAATAGATTCGAGGGCTCGGATCGCTGCGGGCGAGCCGGAGGCAGGGACGGAACGAGGAGCCCTCGCCTCCTGCCTCCCCCAGCAGCAGGTTAATGAGGAAACAAGGACTGGGCAAGAGCCCCGTGAAATTCCCAAGCAGCCGCTCCCCGGGAACGCTCGCGCTTCATTAACATCTCCGCGGGAGGCGGAACGGGATCTTGGAACGCCGAAAAACAATTAGGAAGGGGTTCGAGGGAGGGAAGGACTGGGCGCAGGAAGACCAGGGAACACAGACAGACTACAAATCCTTCCACGAAGAGCGTCCTGCGTGGCCACATCCACCTGTGGAATGAGCCATTTCTGCGCTGCTGTTTGTTTGGGAGAACTCCGCTGCCTGTTTATCACCAGACAATGCAGGAGGTTTTCCTTGAGTAATTTAACCGCGAAGCCAGAGCGAGGGTGGCAGGGACTGTGGCATTTATGAGCAGGATGCTTGCCACTGGGAAGAGCTCCTTCTTCCCCAGTTATCCAGGAGCATAACCAACAGAGCCTGCCTGTCTGTGAGAGGGACACACACAGGGAGCGACACGCTGGATGTTTGGCCTCGTGCAGGACTCGGCAGCCTCTGGTGCTCCGTTTGCTCTGCACGGCTCAGTGTGGCACCTCCAGAAATCTTATCAACCCGCTTTCAACACGGATAATTAACTGCACGGAGACTCTTGGACAGAGCGGCTCTGCATGAACCTCGCAGCAAACAGTGGGGGGAACTCCTGGCAACACAGCGGGCGTGGAACCAGGCTGGGGAAGCTGGCAGGGACAAGTAAGGTTGGATTTTAATTCAGGAGTGGCACTGTACTAACAGAGCGAAATACAAGTGTCACTGTAAGCCAAACTGGCACCTGACAACCACACTTCATGCCCTGGTTGGAGATTTCAAGGTGATGTCAGATTATATATTATAAACCTGCCAGTTGCAAAGCATTCGGTGCCAAATCCCAAGCTCTGTCCATAGATGTCAGTTGCCCTAATCCTGCTCTCACTGGCATCACCCAGGGGCTGGGAGAGCAGGAGAGCTTCCCTGGAGCACGGGATTATTCCCTGAGCTGCACTGTTGTGTCAAGCCACACGGACCCAAGGGAACAACCACCAACCTCTTGCCTCAGAAACAGTGCACATGGCAGCCAACACAAACCCTGCTACTGCTTGGGAAAGCAGGAGGGCCACTCAGGTAGTACACCCAGCTGAAACCTGCCTTTTCCTCTAACTTCTCTATTCCTTCTGCAACCACCAGCTCACAAGACAAACGCTGACTCCACAGCACCCTCATTAATTCTACAATGTACTCTCCTCTTACCAGCCCTTCCAAGAAATCCTAAGATCACAAGTGCTCAGAGCCTGGACTTCCCACCTTGTTGCAGAACAATGTTATTATCACTGCAGAGTTCTCTGAGAGCGGCAGAAAAACACATATTTTGTTTGGAAATACTCTGCATAGTTAATGAAGCACTGTTGTCTTACCTCATCTCTAAGTCTAACTGAGCTCTCCGCACTGCCACTGAGACTCCGAGACACTGCAGACAGTCAGAAACCTCCACTGGTGGGAGCAAATTGCTATTCAGAGGAAAAGATGCTTAATGGCAAAAATAGGCCAGAAACTGAGGTGCAGATGATGTAGTTAATTATTCTGGGTTTCCACTGTATTTTCATAAGCAGCTTGGTCACTTGTGCCTTAGAAGTGTGACAGGAGACAAGCTGCACATAGGGACAACCAGGAGACTGTCACGAGCCTCTTAATCCCCACATCTCACATCTTTATCCCTGGAACTGCTTCCCATCACACACCAGGATCTTCTTTGCAGGCTTACATTTGTATTTGTGTCCACGAAGCCCCCGAGCTTTTGGAGGCAGCTCAGCACGTCCTGTGTGTGGCAGCCTTTGAAGCTTCGAGGCAGGACCAGGACGGTGCGTGCTCGCCCTGGAGGCACTCAGGATAATGCCTGGCTTTTCCACAGTGTCCTCGTCACAGCAATTTATAAGCAACTGGTTATTGGTGGGCCTGAAGTGCAGAAATGGGGGTGAGGGTTTCGGAGCCAACAGCAGAAGGGATTGGAGAAAGAACAGTGTCTGCTCGACAGACCTATGCAAAGCTTCACAAAAAACACAAGAGTCCGAGCAGCTTTGGCCTCATGGGATTGCCAGGAAGTCTGGGCTAGGTGTGCATGGATTCCTGGGCTCTGCCAGCCCTTCTCACCTGTCACCTTCTCTGCATGGGGTTAAGTTCTGGACTGGGCAGGGAGGAAATTCTCCAGCTTGTGAGAAGGAAAAGGACACTAAGTAAGGGAGATCACTGCACTTCCCCTCAGATTCCAACTTTTTTCAAGGTCAGAGAGGCCAGCAAGCCAGAGAGGTGGGTTTGTTTTCAAACACTGCAACCAGACTTGCCACAAACTGATGGGAAGGGAGAGATATGTTTGCTCTGCTCCTGACCACAATCCCACACCACTGACACCACCTCTGAGGGCTTTGCTGGGCACAGCTCTGCAGGCACCACTCAGAGCCAGATTTTATAGAAACTGAGGTTTTGATTCATCAAAAAACCCCACCGGTTTTGTTTTCAAAGAACGCTTTCCAAATGTGACCAGTGGAAACTCCTGACAGATGCAGCAGTCATGACTCAGAGGGATGACAACAATTCCCACCCCATACCAGTGCACACACACAGAGTGCAAACACACAGACCTGCCAGAAAACCTCATTTTAAAACTGCCTGATATCCCCACATTCCCTCCACACTACCCTATCCAAGCTGCTGGGATACAAGTGCATGCTGAAAGTTACACATGCACTTTAAGCCTTCCCTGAACACAGACAGACACTGGGGATGTTTATGATGCAATTGAAAGCACCCAAAAGAAGAACCATTGCTCCTCAGGTCTGGGGGGGCAAATCCACGACCCAAAGAGCACTTCAGAGCACCCAGAACCCCTGAGGTGACCCCAAGTACACTCAGCATCCCTGTGTGCTCCCAGGGCTGAGGATGCAGGACTGTTCCCACCAGCCCCAGAGGTGCCACCGGGGTGATAACGAGGGTTACAGGACCAGGAATGTCCCATTTCCCTGCTGCTGGTTTGCTTGGTGGCTCTGGAGTGCAGAACCAGCAGTAACTGGGCTTGGGTGCTTTTCTCCAGGCAGAGGCTCAGGACACCCCTTAGGGAGGGGGCTCTGGCACTGAGCAAGGCATGATCCAAAACACAGAGCCAGCCACAGCCAGCCGAAGTCCCGAGCTGCCCCACCACCCAGTGACCTTACAATGGGTGCCCTGCAACACCCAGGGGTCTAGAGCCCACCAGGGAACGACAGGACGCAGGGAAAGCTCCTCCACAGACAAGAGAGGGCTGGAGGCTTGGCAGGCACGGGTGTGCAGGGCACCCTCAGCTCCCGGGGCCGGCAACTGGGGCAGGACCTGCTCCGATCCCCCCGAGCGGCCGGGCAGGGAGCTGAAACTGCCCCAGGAGGGCACGGACTGAGCGGACAGAGGGGAGGCACGGGGGTGGGAGCCGCGGAAGTTTGGGGATGGGGAAAGGGGGCGTTTGGGGTGTCCTGGGAAAGGGGGAGAGAGGGACAGAGAAAAGGGAGACGGAGAGAGGTCGGTGCGACCTGGCAGCACCGGTACCAACAGCCTGGGAAGAGGGAAGGAGTGAGAGAGGCGGAAAGGCGGTAGGGTCGGTGCGACCTGGCAGCGCCGGGACCGACAGCCCAGGGAGAGGGAGAGAGGGAGGCGGAAAGGGAGAGGAAAGGAAAGAGGGAGCAGGAAAGGGATCGGGGTCGGTGCAACCTGGCGGCGCCTGTATCGACAGCCCGAGGAGAGGGAGAAGGAGAGAGGGAACGGGAGAGGGATCGGTGCGACCTGGCAGCAGCCCAGGGAGAGGGAGAAGGGTCGGGGTCGGCAGCGCCTGAACTGCCCGCGGCTCCGAGCGCTGCCCGGCGAGCCGGCGGGTACCGCGGACAGCGCGCTCCGCCGCGCCGGGCCCCGGTGCGGACCGAGCCCCGCGGCGCGGACCGAGCCCCATCCCGCGCCCACCTGTTGCGCGTCCCGCC
>VWZG01001374.1:1200358-1243872 GCA_013396735.1 Grallaria varia
TCTCTCAGCCCCTCGGTGCCCCTCAATTCCCCTTTCTGCCCCTCAGTGTCCCCCTCGGTGCCCCACTATGTCTCTCTGGTGCCCCTCTCTTCCCCTCGGTGTCCCCCCTCTCTTCCCCTCGGTGTCCCCCCTCTCTGTCCCTCGGTGTCCCCCCTCTCTGTCCCTCGGTGTCCCCTCTCTCTGTCTCTCGGTGCCCCTCTGTGCCCCTTGGTGTCCCTCATTTCCCCTCTCTGTCCCTCAGTGGCCCCCTCGGTGCCCCACTCTGTCTCTCGGTGCCCCTCTGTCGCCACCCACGGAGCTTTCACTCTCTTGTCCCCTTGTCCCTTGTCCTGGTGGGTCCCTCCAGCTCAGGACTTTCAGGGGCTGGGGCTGTGATGGCACAGGGTGGGATCCTCTGCAGGGCCGGGACTTTGCTCCCTGATCCCCTTCCAGCTCTGGCTGTTCCATGGCTATGAAATAATTCGGGGTTTTTTTCTCTTAAAACCCGTTTTTGTTGCATGCTCGGGCTGCTTGGTGCCTGTGCAGTAATTAGGGATGTCCTGCCTTGCAACGCGGCAGCACAGTAAGACAACAAGCTTTAATTCTTTAAATAAAGGAGTTAATTCGGAAATAGACTTAAATACAGTTGTGAACCAGATAAAAGTTATTTTGGTAAACCCTCTAAATGCCATAGAGGTTTTATTTACAGTGCAGGAAAACTAGGGGGGAAACCCGTTTTCTTGTTTCTCACTAACCTCCCTGTGACTAATTACTCTTTGCTTAAAAAAATTAAAAGGAACAGATTAAATTTCTGTCTGCAAGGCACAAATTAATCCATTTACAGAATTAGTGCTCCATTAGCACACGGGAGCCCGAGTCTGTCTCCGAGGGGATGGTTGTATTGGAGTTCTGGATTCATTCCAGTAGACTTTGAGACAGGCTTAACATCCCTGCTTCCTTGTGCTGAGAACGAGCTGCTGGGTCTTTGGGATGTGGGAAGACCTTGATCTGTCTCTTATTTTAGGATTGCATTAGAATGGGATTAATATGAGCTTGTGCTCCGTTGTTGTTTCCATTGTTTGCCTTCAGAAAGTCAGGCAGATCCCAAATCGGGATCATCTCCTGCCTCTTGGTCCTTCTGTATTATCCCTTTTTTTCCTTTGTAGGTCTCTTCTAGAACTAATTCTCATTTACTGGACCCTTTGCAGTACCAAGAGAAAAGGCAATTCTGGGCCTATTTGAAGCAGGTTATAAATTACATTGCAGATGAATTAAAAAATATAAATTAATCTCTATATTCTTATTTTCCCCACCTTTTTGTGAGGGCACTGTTGGTGTTGACTGTGGTGTCTGCAGGCAGCCAGCCTTTCTGTGACACTTCAGTTCATCCAGACAGAGCAGGATCTGCTGGCTGGACGGGAGTCAACTCCGATTTGGAAGCAGCACATTCATCGTGGTGCCGTGCCTGAGCTCCTAAGCCTGGAGCTAATAATCCTTGCCCAATGGCTCCTCTTTATTTGTTTGGGCAGCAGCTCCAGGATGGGTCTGTGGCTCCTGGATGCGGATGGATTCACATCTGGCCGGCCTGGAGCCTGCCTGCATGTGGCCATGGAGATGTGCTGCACAGCTCCCTTTGTGTTTGCCCTGGTGTCTCCTTTGCAAATGGATGGGATTTGAACCACACCAAAGCAAACAGTCTCCTCGGGGGCCCGAAGTGGGGAGTGGAGCCAGAGGTCCTCACGCAGGGAGAAAGGAAGGGAAAAGGAGCTGTTTGTGCAGGAAAATTGTGGATGAGCTGCAGGTCCTGGTTTAAGAAACTTTAGAGGAAGTGTGAGGCTCTAGGGTGTATAAATTGGTGTTTTGTTGCTAAAAGGACCTAGTGGGAACGTTGCCCATGTTTGTGTTGTCTAAACACTTACCAACTGTGGAAAATCTTTTCATTAAAAACCTCCCCACAACCACATTCTACAATGATTTCCCAGAGTAAGTCTGCTTGAAATGAACCCAGAATTGCCTTTTGGTACTTAATTACTGCAAAATGTCCAGGTTTAAATGAGAAGGAGTAGTTTTAGAAGAGACCTACAAAGAAACAAGGGTACCAGGGATAGGGAAGTGCCAAGAGGCAGGAAATAAACCTGATTTGGGATCTTCCTGACTTTCTGAAGGCAAACAATGGAGATTGGTTTTAACTGAGCAGCTGCTTTTGTGCATGGGGATGGATGGAGAGTGATCAGGTGTTCAGGAGCGCCTGGGGAGACACAGAAACCAGGAGAGAACACTGGAGAACAAAATGGGTGACGCAGAAGTGGTCAGAACAGGCTGGTTTTACTCTTTATCTATTACATACTTTAAAAATTTGGAATATCCAGACAGTATGAGAGAGAAGACAAATCTTGCTGTAGCAAAAACAAGGAAAATATATCTAGGAAAAGTCCATGTCTTTCATTTAGCTGTTAGTGTAAATGGTGTGTTTGGGTTGAAATTTTTGTTTGAGATGCTCTTGTCAGTTAAAGCAGGAACATTTCATATTAAAAAAGCATTAATATGTCACTAATGAAAGAAACTGTGCCATCATCTCCATTCAGTTTTATATCAAAATATTTGTTCATTTTACCATCATCTGTGTTTGAAATCTTGTAAGTGAAATTAATAAGGGGAATTTGCCTTCAAAGTGCTTATTTATTGGGTCTTTTTGGCACTGAAACATGAGACAATTTTACTGGAGCTGGTGTTTCGCCCTTCTCTGCCATCAGACTATAGATCAGCCTTACAGTTCTTCACAATGTGCTTTTTAGCTCCACTTAACCTTCTAATATTCTTTACTTGTCTCAGAACTAAGAGTGGTGGGGTACCTGCTCTGTGTGATGTGCCATTAGAGGGAGGAAAGGCAGAATAACTCCTGGCTCTTTTATGGAGTTGTGATGACACTGAGGACACAACATCCTCTCTTCATACTGTGGTAACTCCAGCTGTCAAACTGTGCACAAATTATTTCCCCTTTTTTCTTTTCAGAATGAAGTCAATGAGGTCCCTTTCTTTGATGTCCAGCTGCCCTATGAGCTGGCACTGAAGATATTTCAGTACCTGGGCAAAGCAGAGTTGGGAAGGTGTGCTCAGGTAAGTGCTGCTGGCAGTTTGAGTCTCTGATACTACATAAAATTGGCAGGAATAGTCAAGAAACAGCCACCTTGATGCAGGGAAGGTGGGTGGCAGCCCCCCAGTAGCTCAGCTGGCTCTGCTTTTACTTACAGGAAACACTTCCAAAGTTGAATATTGAAAACCAGTCCATGAGCTGAGTTTGTGCCTGCAGTTGAGTAGAATTAAATAAAACATTTGTGGCTCGGGCAGAAGCGAAGCCTTAAAAATTAAAATAAATATTGCAGAGACATTTTGATTCAAGTGAGTGTGTTTAGAAGCAAGTGAGGGTCTTGCTGCAATATTTATAATCAGGCACTTGGCAGTGCTAAGGGCATGGCAAGAGCTGTTCCTCACACTTTTCGGTGTGGGATTGGAACCACAGAAACTGGAGTAGTGACTTTTTGTCTGTAGTATTTTCATGTGAGGCCAGTTTCCTCAATGACTCTGATTTACTCACCCCCAGCCCCCAAGGGGTTTATATTTCTGTTTTGTGATACTTTCAGAGGATGCTTTCACCAGTATGTGCTCAGGCATGGTCTGTGATTTATGTGTAGTTGTAAACTGCCTGTGTCTTCACGTAGCTTTATGAAACACTCACACCTCACTATACTTGGGGTTGTTCAGCCCACTCTGCTGAACCTCTTTATTTCTTTTCTTCGCACATTGAATGATGAACCTCCCCTCTGAATGAGTCTTTAAAGCAAACTTAATTGGTAAGTGGAATATTGTGAATATTCATTGGCAGCTTCTCCCACGGCCACCATTCATGGTTCCAGGCTGGTGCTCATTAACTTCCATACAAAGCCCATCTTACAACTTCACAAAACTCCAACCAAAGCCCTTCTTTGTGTTACAAACAGTCCAGGGCATGGTTTGAGTGGAAGAGAAAGAACTGTTAGTGTGTTAAAACTGAGATGTGAGAGACACGCTCTGTTGTGAATGCTAAACTAGGCACAAATATTCCCCAAATGGCACAGACATTGAAAGGAAATTGGGCTTTTCATGTTCAGTATGAGCATGTCGTAGTGTTAAATAGCTACAGGTGGTTATTGCCTAAATCTTTGACTTGCTAATGCCTTTTAGGAACAAGGACTGTTAAAAGAAAATTAATTTCTCATGCGGGGCTTCTGTTGCAGAGGAAAGAATTCCCAAGGTTTATTTTTTGATGCTGTCCAGGAGATTGAAGCTTTGAGATATGCTCAAGTTTCTGTCACTTGAGGTAGAGATGTGCCACCAGTAAAGGCCACATCCCATAAAGTGGGACAAGGTTGCATTTATGAAGTGGGTTAGTTTAAGGTTATTCTTTTCTCTCCCTTTTTTTTCCCCCTTAGGCATGATCAGTTTACCTCATGGCATAATAAAAAGATTGGCTGATGAAGGACTGCTGCTTTCCCTGTGCTTGGGCTGCACTTGGTTTTTCTCTCTCACTTTGGTATTTTAGCTTGAACCTGTTCTCATCAGCTGTGTTTTAACACAGAGGAAATTTTCCACACTTCTCCTCGTCCTCAGCCCAAATAATTGGTCCTGTGTGGCAGCTGACAGGTAGCTGAGCAAGTGCCCAGGGTTTTACAGGCCTTTCCCAGGGAGATGAATATCCAGTGCAGAGCTGGCTTCTTTTTAAGTGTTCAAATAAAAAGCAAAGCTGTAAAAATAAATACCGTTTTCATTTTTCTCTTGGTGGTTTTGATTTTGAAGGGGGGAAGCCCTTTTCTGTTCCATGGAAAACCCTGCTGCTTTACAGTGTTATCCTAGAAAGGTTTTTCTATTAAGGTGCCTTGGGAGTTTAGGGAAATCGGGCCAGTTAGTGGAGTTGGCATCATGATCCACGTGAGTGCCTTTGGAGAAAACCTGTTTGCTTAGTTCTTTATGCCAAATTGGTAACCAGCTAACAGCAAAGTAGCCTGACTGTGGAGCCTCTTTGAGATTTAATCACACCACAGGCTGTCTGCAGAACTTCAATTTCACCCTGATATTTCCTTCTCTTCCCCACAGCTTTTCTTTGATTTTGGGGATTAGTACCATAAAACACAAATATCTTTGTGGCACTTGAAATACAAAATCCTCCTGCAGCCTGTAAATTCTGGTGTCCTCAGATCCAGGGCTCTGGTGGGTTCACAGCAGGTGGGTGACACTCAGTAGCATCCAGCAGACCACTCCTTCTTGGTATCCAAGTTTGTAATTAAGGATAAAGGTATCCAGGGCTTAATGTATCAGCAGGACAGCCCGGAGTCCTGGCAGAATTTCCCCTTTGCTTTGTCCCAGCCCTGTGAGCACCTTTTGATTGTGTTCTGACCACTGACAGAAATCTCTGTGCCATGAGTGACTCTTGGGAATATAAGCAGGTGTGGGGACAGTCACTTCTTCCTCATGCTTGTGATGTAGAGGGAAAAAAAACCCAGTCCCCTGGGACACCACAAGTGTGACAAACTGAAATGCATCAGAAGTTCTTTGTTTTTTGGGACTGAAACTGCAGAACATTTAAGTTTACTCATGACCTGAGGATTTGGCCTTTATACTGTCAGATAAGGTTGTGTGTCTCATCTATGGACTTCTCCATGTACTTACAGCTGTTGCTTTCTGGTCAGTACCAGAGACTGCATGAATTGCATTTTGGGTGTGAAGTCCTGAGGCAGTTTTGTTTCTCAACAGGTCAGTGGGAAATTCCCTTGACCTGTTAAGTTTTCATCTGAGAAAAGGTTTTGAAGTATTTACCAACACAATTGTGTATGTATCTAGGGCAAAGGAGACTGTTTCTAGGAATTTAGGATGAACTGTCTTGCATAAATCAAGAATTTCAGCTGCTTGAGGGCTTCTGGAGTTGTCAAACTGTAATGCTTTTGGTGTTTATGTATCTAAAAAAAGAAAATCTCATGTGTTTTTTTGAGTGTGCTTTTGCATCAGGGTTGTATGTGGATAAAAGCAGTCATCCATCCTCCTGGTGATTAGGGAGATAGCAGAGAAATGGATGGATAAGGATATCCTGGGCTCAGAATGGGACTCAAAATAGGGGATAGGTCACTTGGTGGATCAGGAATTGACTGGATGGTCACGCTCAAACATCTCTAAGTGGAGACCAGGGATGTGGGGCATCCACAGGGGTGGGGATTGGGGCTGGCACTGTTGGACATCGTTGTACACCCTCAGCCAGTTTGCTGGTGACACCAAGCTGTGTGGTATGATTGACATGCTGGAGTGAAGGGTTGGCATCCAGAGGGACCTGGACACGCTGGAGAGTTTGTTCTGTGCCAGCCTCCTGAGGTTCAGCAGGGCCCAGTGCACGGTGTTGTACCTGGACTGGGGCAATACCAAACACAGACACAGGCTGGGAGGAGAATGGATGGAGGGCACCCCTGGGGAGGAGGATTTTGGGTGCTGGTGGGGCAGAGGCTGGACATGACCCACCCCAGAACCCCCCATGCCCTGCGCTGGTCCCACGGCATGGGCAGCAAGGGAGGGGGGGATTCTGCCCCTCTGCCCCCTCAGGTGAGACCCCACCTGCAGAGCTGCCTCCAGCCCTGGGGACAGCACAGGGAGGACGTGGAGCTGCTGGAGGTTCCAGAGGAGGCCACGGAGATGCTCCAGGGCTGGAGTCCCTCTGCTCTGGAGCCAGGCTGGGAGAGCTGGGGGAGTTCACCTGGAGAAGAGAAGGCTCCAGGGACACCTGAGAGCCCCTTCCAGTGCCTAAAGGGGCTCCAGGAGAGCTGGAGAGGGACTGGGGACAAGGGATGGAGGGGCAGGACAAGGGGGAATGGCTTTCCACTGCCAGAGGGCAGGGATAGATGGGATATTGGGAAGGAATTCTTGGCTGGGAGGGTGGGCAGGCCCTGGCACAGGTTGGGCAGAGAAGCTGTGGCTGCCCCTGGATCCCTGGAAGTGTCCAAGCCTAGGTTGGATGGGGCTTCGAGCAACCTGGTCTGGTGGAAGGTGTGCCTGCCTGTGGCAGAGGGTGGCACTGGGTGGTCTTTAAATTCCCTTTCCAACCCAAACCATTCCATGCTTATGGCTGTGAATTGAAACAATGAGCAGCTTCCATGGGAATGGCTTTGGATTCAGTGCTGTTTGGCTCTCTGTGTTGCACTGGACTGAAAGTCCAGATAGTTCTAATTGAGGCCCCTGGTCTCAGCAAATGAGCCTTGACTATGTCTCTGTGTGTCTGGGGAAGAAAATAAACCTAGTGAAACAAAAATGGTTATCAGATGGAGAGGGATGAATAAACCTTCATTAGGATTTGAGCCAGTCGATTTAGATGGGATTAGAAGAAATTTAGGATTTGATGGAAGAGGTGGGGCTTTTTAGGGGGAAAAAAATCCACCACAGGCAAACTCAAACAGCAAAATCTATGTCAGCAAAACTCTTTGAAGTCCTTCAGAACATTATTACTCACTGAACTATAAGATATAAAACTGTTCCTGTGTGGAGCTCAGGGGAACCCAAACTTTCTTTACTGAGAACCATAGTAAAAAGATAATAGGAACACTAAAGAGAAAATTAAATTGAGGACTCTTGAATATATAAACAGCTCTGTAAGATGTTGTCATTCATGGTTTTCCTGGAGTTTCTATGCAGTGCAGATTTGAAACAATTATATTTGTAGTTTAATATGAGCTTTGCATGTCTCAGCTCCTCCAACACAGTCTGTGGGTGCATGTAAATAAAGCTGTAACACCCCAGCTTTTGGGGCCTCACCTGAAACTGGAAGTCAAGCAGATCTAATAAAGCTGACTCGGAGCCAGTGGCTGGTTTTAATGCAGCAGCTCACAGTGGTGCTGTAAAGTGAAATGCTGGAGACTCTTTTATTAGTGATTTCGTGCAGCTGAGGCTCACTCAGTGGGGCTTTTACAAGGGCTTGGCATGCGAGTTTTGGGGCCGTAAGAAAAGGCTGTGCTGGGGACCCTTTGGAAATTCAGGCTTGTAAAGCAGCAGGATTCAGTGTAATTTGATTTTAAAAAAATCAGAATAGGATAGGATCTTTATTCCCCTGGAAAGTTGAAAAGGCAGTTGAAATTTTATGTAGAACCCCCCCCCCCCTTTCTTTTGTTTTACTGCCTTTATAAAATGCTTTTAAGACCTTGAAACTTGAAAGGTCTGTGCAATATTGTCTCTTTTGGCAAACTCCAAAGGTGTGTGTTTATTTTTGATTTTTATTTTTGAAAGCAAGGCAAAAGCTGGCGTGTTTTGGCTGGGTTTGCTCTGTGTGTGCTCAGCCTGTCCCTTGCTGAATGTGCTGCTGTTTTGGGAGGGGGGGCAGAGGTTCCAACCTGCCCCACAGCTGCTCTTTTGGCGTGTCAGCAGAAAGCTGGGTGGGTTTTTCTTTGAGCAATAATATGTGTATTTATATTACTTTAAAATCAAATTGAGAGAAAATTTCTCTCTAAATTGTAACGGTTTGAAACTTTGGGTTGTGTCTTTTTTGTTGCTTTTGCACTTCCAGAGTGTGTCCCTGTAGGGACAGGAGCACTAAGCACTGCTTTTTTATTGCAGGGTCATGTGATGTGTCACACTAAAGACTCAGTGCTGTTTGTGTCATTCTAAGACATTATTATTGCCCTGTCCAGGTTGTTTTCTTTGTCACAGGATGGAAGGGGGTTGTCCCTGTCTCCCAGTTTGTATTGAGGTCTCTTGATGATTAACTAGAATGTTTAGTTTGCTGCACTCAGATATTCCTGTTTGAGAGCTGCTCTTGTATTTAGGTACCAAATCTTAAAAACATTTGCAGGTTACTCCCCTTTTTTCCATATTAAACCTTTTTTTTTTTTCCCTTCTCTCTGGAAGAAACAGAGCATTGCAGAGCAGGGTGTCCTCTGTCTGGGGACTCTGCAGTTTGCAGGAGGGTTGGGACCATACATGGAAGATCTTTTTGCACTCTCTGTGAGCCAAGGAGAGCTGTGAGACTCAGGGTCATGTTCCTGGGTGCCTTCTGGACCCGCGTGCCCTGTCCCTGCCGTGGTGTGGGTATTCTGGGTGGGCTGACTGGTTCCAAACTCTGGGTTTATTTAAGGCAGGGAAGGTTGTTCTCCTGACCTCTCCATAAGCCTCACTGCACACTTGGCTGCTCCAACAGCTCATGTCCTGCATGGACTTGTGCAAATCTATCAAACCAGTATTTATTCCTCAAGAGGCAGACTTTTCTGAACCTGTACTTTGCATTTGAAAGCTCTGGGTTTAAGTTCGAAGCAAGGTGTGTATGGTAATGATAAAATACAAAGGAGATTAATCTTGTAGAATGGAGAACAAGGAATAATTCATCTTTCACCTCCCCGTGCCATGTTGAATCTGTGAGTAAATACAGAACAAATGGCAAATAAACACAAAGAGATGGTCCTGGGAGAGTTTGTGTCAATGGCAGCCCTTGATTCTGGGTGAGATCTTGGGGCTGAAATGGACATTAGCTGCTTAATTGTAATTTACTAAAAATGATGTCAGTCTCGGGTGGTTGTTTTAATCCTTTTGGAAACAGTGCACAATTGATTGCTGCTTTCACCAGTCGTGCTTTTCATTGGTTGCGTCTGTTTTTTTAAATTAAGAATTACAGGGAACAAATGCTACTTAAGTTGGCTCTTACCTCTTGAATCTTTAATTCCGAGCCCACAATTGATTGTGATGAAGCTGTTCTCTCTGGAATGGCCAGCAACTTGAGGCTGCCTCAAAAACTTAATAATTCATTCCTATTTATGCATACTGTAATACAATAGGTTATAAATCACTAATGTCATACCCCTAATCAGGCATTGTCAGTTGGACTTTGGAGGTGTGGTGGTATGATCTGAGAGGGCTTCTTAGCTCCAGATATGAAGATAAATTCATGTTTTTCTCTAAGCTTACAGTGCGGCCTTAATTGTTTTCTTGCTTCTTTTCCCTTCAAAGTTTTCCAGGGCACTGATATTTCAGGTTGGCAGTGTGGCCACTAAACTGGTGTCATTGTTGTGTGCGGAGTTTTAGTGGAGCAGAAACTCATTTTTTTCCAAAAGAACCCACAGCAAACAAGCATTTTGTTAAAGGTTTGGGGGTTTTATATGTTCACTAGTATAAAGGGTGAACAAATATGTTTTTTTAGGTAAGAGGTTTGTCTCAGTGCTGGCTTATATTCCCTTACAGGTTTATATTTAGGTAGCTATTTAAATAATTTTATATTAAATCTAATATTTACTTATAAATTTATCATAGAATATGCTGGTTTGGAAGGGGCCCATCAGGATCTAATTCAGTTCCTGGCTCTACACAGAACACCCCAAGAATCCTGCTGTGTTCCTGAGATTGTTGTCCAAATGTGGATATATATGAGATACATTTAAAAATTTGATTTCTAGGTCAGCAGGACATGGAAAGTGCTTGCAGAAGACGAAGTGTTGTGGTACAGGCTGTGCCAAGAGGAGGGATACCTGCTGGATTTGAGCATCTCCGACCATTCCTGCTGGAAACTTGCCCTCAAGAACTGCCGGGCCAGGGAGCGCACCTTGAAATACAACTGGAAGGTGAGGGGGCATTCCTGTAGGGGGTTCCAGATGCTGGAGAAAAATGGGAATCTGGTTCTAGCAGGTTGGCCTTGGTTGGAAATAAAGTCTCCAACCAGTTTGTTGGGTTAGAAAGCCAACATTCCTTATTAACAGCACTGGGTGCACTGGGATAACTCCATGTATGTACACCAGCAATCCAACAGGCCAGGTTATAGTAATAAAACTAATACATATCCATCACATCTCTGTTACATGTTCATTGCATTTCCTGAATATGTGCATGTGTGCTAATAATTCCCATGCACTTACTTGGATATGGTTCCAGATCTTCTGATGACTCTCCTCTCCTTGAGAGTATCTCAAATACGTGCTCAGGCCATGATGTGCTTCCCTAATCATCCTTTGCTCTGACACACAATCCTTGTTCCCACAGTTGAGACACCTGCCAGTACATATTAATCACTGATAGAGGGAATTGGGGAAGCAATAGCTGGCACAGGACTGTTAGTCACAGATGTGGGGATCAATCACTACTGTACCAAAGTTACAAGAATTTTCCAGCAGCTTCCCCCCCTGCTGCATAGAATCCTTTTTGAAGAAATAGAAGTGTAATGCAGCTCCTTTTTGCCCCTTAAAAGGGGGAAGCTGCTGAAGGATTTATGGGATAGATGTGCCTTCTCTCTCAGCTGTGCAGCAGCAGTAAAAGCAAAGCTTGGAGTTTTCCAGCCAGCAAATCTTGGTGGGTGAAGGAACTGGAATATCATGGCCCTGTCTCCTCTCTGGCAGAACCGGATCGGAGCCGTGGGCCAGCTGAGGTACGAGCTGGGCAAAATCCTCTGTGATGTCCATTCCTGCGATGGAGTCGTCATTGCTGGGTGAGTACCAGGGTCTGAAATGCTCTTTTCATCCTAACCCTCTGAAATCTCACCTGCTGCTTTCAGCAAATTCAAAAGCAACACCTGTTTGAGGCGAGAGAGTGGATTTACTTGACTGCAGCTCTTCCTTGGTGAGAGACTGTCCCTAAGTGACTGAGAATGATGGTTATCCTGGACAGACCATCCTAAAGTGACTGATAACGATTGTTATCTACAAATTATTTCAGCAGTGCAAATTTTTATTGTGCTATTCCAAAGTTACCTCATGTACATGTAGTACCTGTAAAGACTCCAGTGCTTTCTGATGAACTATGTCAACTCTTTTGCTGTGGAAGTACCCAGAATGTATTAAACATTGTGGCCACTACACTTGCGACCATCTACACCTCTGCTAAACAGTTCTCTTTTTATTATTTGTTTTCCATAAAAATCTCTTAATCACAAGGATATCTTGTGACAGCCCACAAAAATAACTTTAGAAGGACTGCTGCTTTCCTCAGTTGTTGATTAAAAGGCAACCTGGGTTGGTTATCTACCCAAAAATAGATAAACTCAATTTTCTTCTCCTAGGTCCTTTTCTGGACCTTGATTTAATGTGAGCTATTAATTTGGTTTACACTCTTAAATATGATTTTAGAGGCCTCACAAACTCTTGTGACTGTCTAAATAGGTGTAAAACTTAATTGTTTTCTACTTCAGTTTTACAGAGTCAGTAATTAGTAGCCCTCCATAAGTCACAGGAGGAATTAAAATTTATCTAGAGAAGTCAGGGGACATAGTCCTTAACATACCAGAATTGCATATGTTATGGTAGCACTTCGTGTTAATACCATGCTTATACGTTGTGGGATTAGAGAAAACTACTTATAAAATACAACAAAATTCACAGGCTGGTTGTAAGAAAGGTGCCTTGAAAACTCATACATGGAAATGCTTTTGAATGTTCTTGAGCAACTGAGCAGAAATCTAAACTATCAGACAGCAGGAATGAAAGGAGTTGGTTTATTTAGAGTTTTTTTATTTACTAGGTGCTCTTCCACTGGTTTCCCTGCTCCATTTGGAGCTCTCCCTTTCTACCCTCCTTGCTATTCTGGTCCTTGACTGTTGATTCTCCTTCTGTGCTTTCCATGCCCTGTTTTGCTGCTGTGTCATAGCAGTGGAAATGCTTCTGCTGCAGGGTTGGGCAGCCTGTGACCTCTGGAGGGGCAGTGCCACACAGTGGATAACCCAGACAGTGCCCTGGGGAGAGCCTGGAGGAATCTGCCTTTGAGTCCTGCTGGGTGCTGAGGGTTCCTGGAGCCTCACAGCTCCCAGTGCTGCGGGCACAGCTGGGATCCATCCTGACTGCTGTGCCCCTCAGCCTGGGCACTGTGTTCCCTGGCCTTGGCTGGGCATCTGCACTGCTGTGTCTGTTCCACTGGCCCTGGTGGAACCTCCTGTACCTTTTTTTGGGAGCCAGAAGCCCCAGTTGTCTCCATCTTGCTGCCAAAACCTCCAGCTTCTTCCTTTCCTTCATTTTCTCCATTGTGTTTATGACCAAACAGGCAATATAAGGAAGTTTGGCAGAGTAAATTACATTTCTAAAGTATTCATAAACAAAGGTTATTAATCCTGCATATTAAACTCAAACAATCCGTATTTTAGCTTGGTGTATTACAGCAGTTGGGTTTACACAGTTCCACACACTCTTTTTCCAGTTCCTCCAGCACCTCTTCACTCTTTTGGAGAGTTTTAATCACTCACATGAAGGGAGGTGGTGCCATTAAATAATTCATGTTCCTGAAAGGTTCCTGGAAATAGGTGAGCAGGTAAGAGACCACTGAGGGAGAAGCTTAAATGTTCACTTAAATTACTCTTCAGTAATTTCTCTTCTCTGAGAAAATGAATCATCTTTTTATGAAGCTGTGAGCATATGTTTGATAAAGCAGCATGGGGGAATCAGAATTCAGCTGTTTGACTTCACCTGGTTAGTAAATGAAATGTTTAGTGTATTACAACACAAAAGTTATGTCCCTTGATTTCTACTGCTTGCCCTTCACTCTGCTTTGGTAGCTGGAGATCTCTGAAAGCATCTCTTAATTCGATGAGTGGTAAATATCAAATGAGATAACTAAAACCTCCAAGGACATTAGCAAATCGTGCAGGGAAATAATTTATGTGCATTTGCTAAGTATTTAGGATAGGTAGATATGAAGACAAGAGTGTTGAGAATATGTGGATCGTTGGAGTTTTGTTGTTTATTGTAATTTTTTTAAAAATCCAAACATAACCCTCCCCTTTCTCTCCCAGCTTATAACATTGTACTTAATGGCATTGTGCTTTCAAATTTGCCATAAAAGTGTAATGAATCTGGTGATCAATAGCAAACTGTTGCATTCTTTCAGTACTGAACAAGTAATTTAATAGCTGAGGTTTACAAAGTCAATTTTCTTCTCAGCATAAATATCAATTATCTGTTACATTTAATGATTATCTCTCCAGTTTCACCAACACTTCTGTGTTTAGCCTTGCATGTGAATAATCAGTGATTACAACAAGACCTGTGTGTATAAACTAAACTGGGGTGTGACTTTGCAAGGCCTGAGGAGCTGGTGGTGATCCTGGTGCTGATCCAGCATTGTGTGGCATTTCCTTGCAGTATTCTGGTTGTGACATCACTTACCTTTCTCTCCTCTGCACTCGGGTCACTGTGCTGGGGACAAGAAGAGTCACTCAGTTTTTAGCAGGTTTTTTGATCATATTCCCTCAGCCCCTCCTGCTGCTCCAGCCCCTTCCCAGCTCCGTTCCCTTCCCTGCACACGCTCCAGCCCCTCCATGTCCCTCCTGTCTGAGGGTCCCCAAACTGCCCCCAGGGCTGGAGGTGCCCCAGCAGTGCCAGCACAGGGACGGGCACTGCCCTGGGGCTCTGACACACCAGGGCTGGCACAGCCCAGGGGTCAGTGGCCTCTTGGCCACCTGGGCACACCTTGAACTCATGTCCAGTGGCTGTCACCAGCACCCCCAGGGCCCTGTCCACCTTCTCCAGCCACTCTTCCCCAGGCCTGTAGCATTCCATGGAGTTCCAAGGGTCAGACCCCGCGCTTCACTGTGTTGATGTTCTGCTCCATAACTTTCCCTGGCACAGAGGTCAGGCTGACAGGCAGTTCCCCGGATCCTCCTTCCAGCCCATCTTCCAGATGGGCATCACTTCCAGTCCCCTGGGATCTCCCCAGTGGGCCAGGACTGCTGGTACCTGGTGGAAAGGGGCTCGGGGAGCTCTTTGGCGCATCCCTCAGCACCCTCGTGTGGATCCCATCTGGGCCCGTGAGTGTCCGAGTGCTGTAGCAGGTCACTGCCCATTCCCCTTTGGATAATGGGGACCTCATCCTGCTCCTATCCCTGTCTTCCAGCTCAGGGAATGACCCTGAGAACAACTGGTCTGACTGCTGAAAGAGTGAGGACCAGAAGTCAGTCAAGTCCCTCATCCTTTGTCACTGTGTTTCCCCTCAATGCAATAAAGGATGGAAATTTTCTTCAGCTCTCCTTTCAGTGCTGATGTATTTGTAGAAACATCTTTAATTGTTGTTTATGGCAGTAGGCAGATGAAATTCTGGCTGGGCTAGTTGGACGGTATTTCCAGTTGCACAAAGGGGTTCCCAGCAGGAATGGGCATGGGCTGTACTGGGAGCCTTGGAGCAAGGCTGGAATCGATTGATTTGATTTGAACCTTTGCTCTGATAGACCTGATCTTGTGTTCTTCACTGTCCTCCTTCAAACTCTGCTGGGAAGCGGAAGGATTTTAATTTAGTTGCTGTAGAGATGTTTTTTGTCTTCTCGTAAAGGAGTTCGTGCAGGTTGTAGGCAGAGTTAGAGCAGCAGCCACGCTGTGATTTATTGAGGTGTGGTCTGTCTGAGGCGGGTCAGGAGCTCTGCTTATTAATAACACGAAGGCAGCAAAGACAGACTTTACAGGATGAGCCCTCCCTTAGAGAAACGCACCTATCCCGTGCCCTCTGCTGTGTTCCTGCTGCCGCCAAAGCCAAAGCCAGGAGATGGCAGAGTATCAAGGATTGATGAAGTGCGACCCGAGCCGGGAGGGGAAGGTGCCTGCGAGCGGCTCCCCTTGTGCCAGCGCTGCCATCAGAGAGGGGAGCTCGGGCTGCTCGCAGAGCATCTCCTGCTCGTCATTAACATTTCAGCCCCGCGGTTACCACGCTTGTTTTCTGGGTCAGCCCTCGAGTCCCTTTTCATTTGAGCCGGCGGTGTTTGTGGTTACCTCACTCCCAATCAATGCTCGCCAGCCTTTCTACGGTTACGCGGCGTGTCTCCAAGGATCTGCTCTAAAGGGATGATGTCCCTCCTCCGCCTCCCCATATTCGATTCAAATGTAGTTTCATCTTGAAGTCGGAGCTTACTTAAAGCAATTATATGGCTGCTTGCTTGGCTTTTATAAATTACGACTGGTGGTGAGGTTCACTGTACCTAATGCTGTCATTTGCTTGGTTTCTGTACAGGATGCCTGGATTTCTTCACTCTCTGTTGATAAAATCTGAATTTATCTGGTGGGTTTTTTTACTGTTCAGACAGTAAAACAGCTACTTTTTTGCCACCTTTTTTAATTCTTGGCACAGCCACACCGATGGGCATCTGTAGTCAGAGGTTGTGTCCTCCTGGAAATGATCTCGGAGCATCTGGTCCTTGTTGGAACTCTTGTCATGACATGGATGATCCTGTGGTGTAACATGTCCATAGCATGTCGTGACACTATCTTAACACTGGTGTGCAGTCTGACTGGCTCTGTGGGAAGTACCAGCTCTTCAACAGTGTGGTGAACGTGCCCCATGCTGGTGACAACCCTCCCACCTTGGGGCTCGCCCCATGAAACCACACCGAGCAGGCTGGGAGTCAGGGTGATGTTTTATTGTGCTTTGTGTTGCTTTTTAATGCTTGCAGAAAGGGCACTGTGGCTTTAGTGCTGGTGTGGGTAGCTGTGGAAATAAACAGAAGAGGCCCAGAGTCAGAACACCCTTCCAGAGATTCAGAAATGCAAAGGTATTGGGTTTTTGTTTTGTTTTTCTTCCAGTTTTCTTTGATTGAAGAAGGAGAGGGAGACTGTCAGTGAAGAGCTGCAAAGAAAGGAGATTTAAGGGCCACAAACTGATTAGTAGATGCTGCGAGGAGCCCCTGTACCTCTCACAGACTAGGAAATCAGCCCTGGGTTCTCTCTACACTTTAATTTCATGTTTTCTTCCTTCCCCACTGAGTGCTGCCTGCTTTCCTAGAAATTTTACTTGCTTAGATTAGGGCTGGTGAGATTCATCTGCTCTGAGAACTTCCATAAATCAACAAATTAACACTTCCCCTCCTTCCGGGCTGGAACACACCTGGCACCTGTGGCATTTCCCAAAGTGGTGCTTGATAAAGTCAACGAGATACACAGGGAGAACTTTCTAAATACCCTGGTTGGTCGGTGGGGGAATCCTGTGGTTTGGAGGCACTAATAACATTTTGATTCTCATGCTGGGAAACTAAATGCACTGAAATGACTTTATACAGTTGTCTTCATTCTGGTGGGTCTTGTTGGGGCACTCTCAAACAATTTGGGCCTTTCAGTTCAAGTCATTGTGAGCAGCAAAGAGACATAAGTGGCTGCTCCTCTGTGATGGTTCCGTTGTTCTCTTCCATCACCTCCCACTCTGCTTTCCTCCTGCTCAAAGGTGACCTGCAAATGACTTTTTAAGAACTGGGCTTGCCACTCTCTTTAGTTCCATAATGATGTGTGAAAATAGCCCGAAAGGCTTGAAAACACTTTCCTGCACTTTTTAAAACTTCATGTCAACTCTCATCTAATTTGGTTTTTTTTGCTCTGGGGCTCTTGGGCTATTCTCCAGGTATTTATTATTAGCTCTTGCATCTTAATTCAATGTGCAGACCTGAGGAAACCAAAATATTAATTAGTAATGAAAATGAATCAAAGTTAACAAACTGAAGGCTTCCAGCAGCCTGAATAAACCCCTGCCTTATTCAGTTGCTTAAATTTCACTTGTGTGATGGCACAGCTTTGATGGGTTTCTCCCTCCCCTCCCAGTGACTGGAAGCCAAGACAAAGCAGAAGGTAAAAATAATTGCCTTTTTCCTTCAACCTTCCCCAAACCTTTTGTGTTCTCTTCACTCGTTCTCATCATGGTTAGGAAGGAGTGTCAGACCTTCTTTCTTTTCAAGCGAGTCACCTTTAGGGGGGTTGAAACCAGGATGACATCATGAGTTCAGAGGGTCGGGTGACAAACGACGAGAGGTGGGGAAGGTTGTGTTAAGTGACAAACACGGTGGCTCTTCTGTCAGCTCTTGAAAAAGAGCCTTTCAGGTGAAACCAATAGTTGAAGCCTGATACTGAGTCTTTGTGAAAGATGCTCCTCCAGCCTGTCTGACCATTAGGTTATTGGTTTACCCGTGGTTTTTTTGGGTGCAAGGAGTGTGTTGCTGCAGCAAGGTGCTCTGTGATGCCTTCAGTATTCTGGGTCACAGCTGGTATTTCTGAGCCTGTAAAGCCTTGGGTTTCTACTAAGGGCAGTCAAACCCACCCTTCTTCCTAGTAAACTTCCTAAAGATTTAATTTGCACTCTTCGCATCCTTCCAGCCTCTGGGCTTTTGCTGTCAGTGCCTGGAGTTCAGGGGATGCTTCTGTCTGCTGCTTGCGTCGTGATGTCATTTGTGTTCCTTCCAACAAGTAAACAGATCAATTTACAGCATCTTCAGATGGTGTTTTCTCGCCTGTGTCTGCAACTGGAGCCATTGTTTTATCTGTCCTGTTCTGGGTTTGTCCTTCTTGAAGTACTAGGGCTGATGGAGCAGAGCCTTCCAAACTGCATCATAGCTCCTCTTGGATTCTTCTGAAAATGAGAATTTTTATCTTCTGTGCCCACAGTAACATGTTTTTTTGGTAGAGCAGTTGGTTTAATTAATGGGCCTGGGCTGGTGCAAGCCACTGGAACCTTGATCTAAGTGATGGGAGATTCTTTGCCTTAAAACCAAGATTGCTGGAAAGAGTTTGGCTTTCTGTAACCTCTGCTTTTGTGAGTGTTCATTAAAATGTTTTGTGTACAATCCAGCCCTTTAATTTGTTTGTGTTCCCTTGGTGTGACAGTTGCATGCACTTCATGTAGAAGGGGAGGCAGGCAGCAGTAGTTCGGAGGGTGGAGTGTTAATTTTGTTAGGGATAACAAGGATAAGCTGCAGAAGAATTACACTCTGTCTCCAGCTTAACCCACTTTCCAGAGCGATGATTCCTAAATAAGGCCTTAGGAACAAAGGTGTAAACTCTGCAGCTCAGCTTCTGTGAGTGGTCCACAGATGGACGTGGGTTGATGAATTGGAAAGTCAAGTTCCCAGCAGGAGAGTTTGGGAGCTGCTCATAAGGATGCTCAGAATGGGCTTCCTACGTGTTAAATCTTCCCAGATCCGTTTTGGTCCACGTTAGTCACTTCTTTCATGCACTGCCCTCATGCATCAAGCAACCCAAAATAACATTTGCATGAAATCAGGGAGATTGATTTTCTGCTCAACATTCCTCTGCCAGCATTGGGACTGTTTGAAACTCTGTGCTTGGTTTACCCCCACCTGTTTTTTCTTGTATTGTATGGTGTAGCTTTCTTCCAGTCTGTGTAACAGCAGAAGTGTTCTCTCTGCTGTTCCATTTGTATCTCAGTTTTGGTCGTTGTGTTCTATTTATACTCCTTTCTGCTGGGTAAAGTAGTTCTTTACTCCATTGCTGCTACTGTTTTTCCTGAATCCTTCCCTTCTGGAATCCCTTAGCCAAGCTACCTGTGGGTTATCTATGTAGTGGCAAAATCAGTGTATCTAAAAACTGGAATAAATAACTGGAAATGAAGATGGGAAAGCTTGGGAATTCTTACCTCTTATCCAGTCTTACTCTGGGAGGCACCTCATCCCGTGGCAGGTGTATCTGAGCAGTCCATCGTTACCCTTCACTTCAGAGGAGGACAAAGAACCCCTTTAATTCCACCATTTCTAACTGTGATTGAGGTACCTTCCAACTTGCCATGGGTTTGATGAAGAGATGTGTTGAGATTGAACATTATGAGTTACCTCTGTCCTTCTTGAGCCTTGGAGAGAAGATGAAGCTGAGGAGCAATTTGAACCACCTTAAAGGCATTTGGACTTGGGTTTGCATGTTTAATTGGACCTTATTCTGAAGCCTGCTGAGGGGTTCACTGATGAGACACCTTAATTAACCACATGAAGGACTGGCTAGTTGCTTTTGGTGGAATTAAGATGAAAGCTCTGAGGTGCTTGTTGCATCAGGACAGTGCAAAATACTCATTATTTTACTTGCTTATCAACAGGCATCCCTTTTAAACAGAGCTGTAGCTGGAGACTGTTACTTGAGCAAGATTCCTACTGACTTCAATAAAATGCATTGACATTGTAAGGACTTCATAATAAGATCTTTTGAGTATTAACAGATGGTCACTGACTGCCTGAAACAAAGTTGTTGGTGTTTTTTTTTTTTGGTTTGTTGATCACTGCAGGTATCTGGAAACCGAACAGGCTTTGCCTTCTGGAAATCAGACCTGACTGTGAAACAAAGGGGTTTCTTTCTCCTTCCCTTTTTCTTGCTGCAAATTCTTTAGAGAAAATGTGGAAAATACAAACTGATTTCTGACTGTGTCTTATCACAAGTCTTTGGTGTTGAGCCCAACGTGGTGTGGTAAGATGTGCCCTGGAGGGGTGTGCTGGAGGCAGCCAACAAACCTGACCGACACCAACATCCTGTTCCAACAGAAATCCAGGGACGGTCCCACTGACCTCTCGTTTGAAGTGAAATTCTGCAGTGCCAGCAGTACAGGAGCCATGAAGGAAAGCAGTTTGTCTTTGCTGCTGCCATGGGCTGAACGAATGGAGTCTCCACTGTTTGGAAAATGTTCCTGTTAACAGTTTTTCTTTTGTGTATTTGTCAGTTTATGTATTAGTTGCAGTTGTACTTTGCACAAACACTAATTAGACAGCCATCAACACTCAGGGCCAAAGGCTTACTAACAATGCAACTGTGATAGCAGTGTCTTAATTGGTTGAGTATAATTGTCATTAGGCAACGATAAAGACATCTGGGGCTCTGGAGAGAGATCAGCCTCCCCCCTCCTCCTCTTCCCCAAATTTGTTCTGGCTATTGCTATCCAACACAGTTGAGCTTTTTTTCAGATGAGACTCTGTGTTTTGACCAGTTTCCTGATGTTTTTCTCCTTATGAAATCGTCTGCCTCTTCAGCCCCACTTCATTAGAGCCGTGCCCAGCCTCCCTCCCACATGTGCTCCACATTCACCACCTGCTTCCCAGCCATCGTGGGACAGCAGCAGCAGCTTTGAACCCCCAGCTCCTCCTGCTCTCACCCAGGGGGAGGGCACCAGCAAAATGTTCCTCTCATCACGGCATTGCTGCCAGCAAAAAGTCGTCAAAATGCTTTTGATTAGCGAGCAGGTATTTTTATTATAGTTTGTTTGTAGATAACATATGAGTTTAATTCTTTCCAGTTTTGCTATGCCGTGTGCATTCCATCTATTGTTGCTCCATCTCAGTGAGGTTTTTATGCATATCTGTAAAGCTTAAGCTGAATTGCCAGGCTAATTTTGACAGATATAGACATATCTGTGCAGATTTACAGAGCTGGCTTGTTCTCGAGGAGGAGTATATTTAGAAAAATATAACTCTTGTCTTCCTTCTGCTGCTGCTTGTCATGTGTATGTACTGAAATATTCCAAAGAACAAGGGCAGAGAGGACTGTAAGTCCATGAAAAAGCTGAGTTATCTGGGTGGAGAGTCTCTGTTGAACATCAGAGAAAGATAATTGTGTGTGAGGAGGGAGAAAAACACAAAGACCCAGAGCTGAGAGCCAGGCATGGCATGGATGGAACACCTTGGAAGGCACCAGGGAAGGGGCATCGGGAAAGGGGGAAATTTGGGTCATAAGCAACAGTCTTCTTGTTCCTCCTCACTGTGCTCAGGAGAGCAAGACTTTGACCAGCCCTTCTGAGTGAAGTAGAGCAGGAATGGTCTCTTGTGTTTATTTCAGATTTTGGGGTTGGTTTGTTGGGTTTTCTCAGTGAAAGTGTCTTATGTTAGATATTGAAGTATTTGTCTGCCACTGCAATAATTGTCTCATTGCACCCATCAGGGTGAAAAAGCAGCAGCTGGATGCTGTTGTGTCAGAACAAATAGAATGTATTCCTTGTTGGATTAAACATGAAGGGAGTTTTGAGTTGTTTTTTTTTCACTGCAGCAGAAAACTGTGTGGCATTTTATAGCCATCCTGGTAGAAAAATCTGTAACTGGATGGGTTTGGAGTGCTGTGCATGTTCTTGGGCAGAAGTCATGTATCTGGGGTTATTCCACTGAGTAATCCAAATGAAATGTTCAAGGCAAAGTGTAGAAGTTGTGGTAGAAATGAATAGAAATCCTGAAATTACCTAGAACTAGGTTCTCTGAAGCTGAGCGTGTTCTCCCCAGCCATCTACATTGACAGGGCATGTTTGCCAATTATCTTCAATAAAGCAGCCTTTTTATTTTTTTACAGCAAGGCAGTGCTTTAATAGTTTAAAAGCCTTTTGTTGTGGTTACAAATTGAAAGTGTGCTGCTCTTTACAACAGCATTAAAAGAAGGGAGTTGAACCATTGGATTGTTTAGTTCCGAATTGGATTCATTTGTGTTTGAAACCGCTCCAGTTCAGTCCTGCTCCAGTTCCAGTGTGTGCTGGGGATGGGCACTTGGTGGTGCCCAGCAGAGTCTTGTCTCTCCCATTTCCCCACACTGGTTCCCTGCCCTCGCCTAGACCTCCACCTGTGTTTCCAGCATGGTCTTGTCACATCTCTCCCCATCCTTTAGGGACTGATTTGCTGTGATGCTGTGCTGGGAATGGTGGTGTTGGGTGGGAATTTGGGATACAGGGAGGATGGTGCCTTTGTGCAGTCCTCCCTCCTGTTCCTGAGGAGCACAGAGCCCTTGTCCTGGCTGGGACAGAAGGTTTGGTGGGTGCTTGCAGGGTTCTCCTGGCACAGATTCTCCCTGTTCTCTGTCATGACAGAACTGGAGGGAACACCAAGGCCAGGATCCTGTCATGGATTGTTCCACAATATCTGAACCCACTGGAGCACTCCTGGGTGCTGGGACAAGCTCTTGTGTTCAGCAGGGCCTGCTGCAGGTGGGAGAGCAGAGGGGCTTCGTGCTATAGGAGTGAGGATGGTCTGATGCAGAGCCCACCGAGCAAAGCCAGGTCCCTGCACATCACAATCTGAGTCAAATTGATTTCAAACTGCTGGGCAGAAGCATTTAGTGGTTCTGCCCCAGTCTGAGCTCAGCTTAGCTGTGGTTCAGGTTGTTCTTCATGGAAAAATAACAGTTCAAACTGCATTTTGACGTGGTTGAATTCTGAGATAAAATTAATTTAAGCATTTACTATGGTGTTGGATTTTTAATTCCAGGATTGCTGTCCATGTTACCCTTTGTGGGTGGTAGAGTGTCCTGAGCCCTGGGCACCTTGTGTTTCATGCTGTGTGGGGAACCCAAATGCAGTGAGCTCAGGGAATTATCCAGCCTGTGTCCCTCCTCTATTCCTGTGTTGTTTTCTCCATTTCTGTCTTCCTTTTTACATCCCTAGACTGGACTATGTGAGAGCTACACTAGGAGGAGATGCTGTTCTTCCGTGTTTATTTAGGGATGAAAATGAATATTCTGTCAGTTCTACCAGTATTTTACGTCTCCCTCGGTACTCTCTTTCCAGGGTCACTTAGGGACAGGAGTATTTTGGCTTCCCTTGGGAATAATCTGCTGCTCTTGGCATTTAGGAGAAGCTTGAAAACACAACCCCAACCAACCCTAACATAAGGAAACAAAAATCAGCTCACAATTAAAATGCTTCCAGAATGTTACACGTGCCTCTTGCTGAAGAGGACTGCAGCAGGTCTGTGCAACTACCTGTCCCGCTGTGTCCTGTCTCCACATTTTAAAATGAAATGAACACTTTTCAGCTTTGCAGACAGAAGATATTTGTTGTGAACTGATTTGGACTTGCTTATCCAATCCAGCAGGAAACATTTGGCTTTGGGGCAGCTTCTCTCTCGATCTGTTCTTTTTAAGGGGTGTTGATGTCATTTGGAAATGAAAGCAGGATTTAGTGGGGGTTGAGCCTCTTCAGCAGAAGGAGGAAAAGAGAAGTGCTGTCCCACTCTGTTGTCTCATTTCCTGCTGTCTGACCCTGTAAAGCCATGGAAGAAGCACCAGGTGACAAGGACACCGTTCCCTTCTTCCTGATCAGTGCAGGGACTTAATGTGCATCTCTGTCTCTCTCTGCCTGACAGATTTCACCTCCTCCTTGGGCAGTTTAATTAGTTGTATAAATTGGAGGATTTTCACCCCGAGATATTGGGACTCACCTGATCCAGAGCACCTGTAACCCTGTGCGTGGCACTGCCAAAAAAACTGGGTACCTGAGGCCAAGCCCAACATCCTCTGAACTTTTATTAAGCACTTTTCTTCATCTCCTGTGTAATTAGATATTTTCTTATTTTCCTCATAAACCCAGGACAGCCATTCCTAACCACCAGACTTTGGAGGCTCATAAGAATCATTCTTTAGTAACACTTTCCCCCCAAAAGTCAGGACGCAGCAACAGAGCTGGCAGAGGAGGAAGCACCTTTGATTTTCCAAGAGAATCCAAGTGTCAGCTGTGGCAAGAAAGACATCTGAGCCTTTGACAGCGTTAATGTCACAGATCTATCAAAACTGGTCTTAAATGCGTATTGACCTGCTCCAAATGGCTATTGAGATGTGGTCTTTAACCAGTCAGAGAAGAAGCTTCACCTGTGCTTTGCCTGCAGGTTTTTTTCCTTTAAGAGTGTGTTGTATGGGCAGGGATGGCCCAGGGCAGTTAATCTCTTGCTTGCTGTGTGACAGCCTTCATTCATCTAGATACATTCAGTTTTACCTGAGCAGTTCAGTTCTGCTTTTTTATTTTCTCATTGACAAACTGATGTTAAACTACAGTTTTTGTGATACTTTGGTGAGCTTTCTGCAACGAAGGCAGCACTGCCTTAATTCTAAAGACAGCGCGTAGTTTAATTAATTAATTAGTCTTCAGAGATGTAGGTAAATCTGATTTGATGATGAGGCATTAAGAAATTTCTTTCTATGAAGAGCAGTAGGTTGGGTGCTTTATGATCCTGTAAATGCCCTGATTCAACAGCCTTTCCTTGGCACAACCACAGTCACAAATTTTTAAGGACTGCAAAGAAACAGTCTGAAGTTTTGCCATGATGTAATTTAGGCTCATTACTGATTACCTTTGTTCTGCTGAGCCCTCTTCCCTTGCGTGTTAGTTGTAAAGTGAATGTTGAGAGCTGGTGACCTGTGGTAGCTCAGTTGTGTGGCTCTTGCAGCTCCAACTGACCTGCCTGGCTTGGTAAAAGGGAATAAAATGAACAAAGTGGATGGGTTTGTGAGCAGGGGAAGGATCAGTCCAGGAGCTGTAAATGGTGTGGGGTTTTAAGACACTTCTCGTTTTCCTCCTCCCTTCTCCTGCAGCCCCCTCTTTTCAGGTGCAGTGGGGTGAACAACAGGCTTCTCTTGCAGGTACACATCAGGAGAGGTGAGGCTGTGGGACACACGCTCCTGGGACTACACAGCCCCCACCTTGGAAGCAGTGCACGATCCTGGCCACGCTGGACCCCGGCCACACGTCTCCTTTGTGAGGATAAACAGCTCCCTGGCTGTGGCAGCTCACGAGGACGGTGAGGAACCACAACTCTCCTCCCTATTAAAGGGGGGAAAAAAAGGCTTTGCAGAAATGAAGCAGCTGTGCTCAGCTTTTTGTGTGGCTGTAATCCTGTGTATCCACACACACGCACACACACTTGCTTTTATGTGAGAAAGTTGGCCAATAACCCTAAATGCATTAGGAGGCATTGGAACACAGCACCCATTAAAACTGAGCTTTAATTCCTACTGGGGCTGCTACACAAAGCTTGAGTGCCAGGCTGTAGTCCAGCCAAGCTATCTTAAGCAAATAACTTGTTTTGCTATAAAAATATTAAATGTTCTTCCACTAGCCTTCTCCTCTGTCCAAAACTCCCTTGGGGTGCTGTGGAGCTTTGTTATGGGGATGGTGGTAAACTTGCATGTCTGATTAATCCACGTTCCTCTTGCTCTTGGCTCAGTGTGGGGATGCACTGAAGTATTGTTTGCAAGGATGGGTTATTATATACTTTGATGCAGAGAAAGAAAAGCTTTGACCTAATATTTCCTGAAGCCCTAATAAAATCCTGTATGCATTGTTTTAAATATGCTTAGAGATTTGATATAATGGACACCAAGAGCCAAAGACCAACATCTTCTGGATGTGGGAACAGCAGTTTAAAAAGTCAGGTTTGGACTGGGATCCTGAGCTGAGGGGCTCAGGCAGAATCAGCTCCTATCATCTTTCTTTAAACTCTACAATTTGACCCTTAAAATGTCTCCTGGGTATAAATAAACTATATTTGTAAATTTAGAGAGCTTTGTACATTATGCTGTCTTTGATCCTGGCGCTTCTACAAGTGGAAACAACACTAGGGATGGGTAATCCAGGCCAAATTTTATTTTAAAAGTAAATTAAATGCTTTATAGATGTTAAGATTGTCAGCATCCTTAGCTGCATTTCATGTTAGAATGGTTTTCTGTGGTTAAAAATTGTTGATGGGCAGCATTTTCTTACAACAGCAAATCTGGTGTCACTCATTATTTTATCGAGTCACAGGAAATTATAACCCAGTGATAGTTTAAAATGTTGGCTTTTTGTCCAGAGTGCCAAACAATGACTAGCAGAGGGTCTTTTGTTTGTTTTCTAGTTTGCCACTGACTAATGTAATAATTTGTCTGGGTTTTTGCGTGTCATACTCCTCGTTGTCAGTGCTGTGACTGAACTAGTTTGCATAAAGCTCGGCATCTTTTATTCTTCTGGGTAGAAATTTTAATAGGCTCTGTGATATGGCAGTGATTCTGATTCGAGGAGCCTGGTCAGAATAGATTAGTTTCTATGGGAATAGGGAATTATAAAGACCAATTTTAGAAATGTTTACTAACTGCAAGCTGGAAGCACATATTTACAGTTTGGTGGCGAGAGTTATTTTAAATTCGGGGAGGGAGAGGATGACTTTGAAGATAATGTGTTTGATTGTTCTTTGTTGTACTTTTCCAGCTCCCTCTTCTCTTTGTTTGTAAGTTTGACTAACACAGAGAAACCATCTGCTAGTGTTGGAGGTGGTGCTGTCAGGCACAGTCTAGACTTCCCTGTCGAATGCCTGGCTCCCAGACCCGTCCCGATAACATCAGCTTCTCCCAGTCCAGCAGAGCTCACGCAGAGATATCCTTGGCACCCGATCACAGGCGAGGGCTCACAGGCAGATCCTGCTCACCCCATGCCTGCCTTGCAGCCCCACTTTGCTGCTTCCACGGCGGCAAACGCTTCCCAAAGCATGGCAAGAGGAGCAAGGGGAAGGATGTGCCTCGCTGGGATGCCCGCATCCAAAGGGAGTTGTAACTCCACTAAGGAGAGAAAAATGGAATTGTGACTCCTGAGCGTTTGTGGTGGTGTCAGGTTCTGAGAAACAAGCTGCAAGGAGAGGTAAATGAGAGAGAAAAAGGATGGGGAGCAAATGAAGTTCCCTGTGCCGGTGCCAGCGCTCAGTGGGGGCACTGGATGTACACCTGGGGCAACGGGACTTGGCAACTCGATCCACAGTTGTGATTTTTGAATTCCAACCCACTGGCCTCATATTTCTTCTGCCTTGTTTCCTATTGTCAGCACTGGCAGCCCTCCAGTTTGATTTTACCACTAATTGTGTTGCACGTTACCGAACTGAAATGAATCAAATCAAAATGCTTTTCCTGGAGCATTAGATAAAGCAGGCAAGGGTTCTGGGTAATGAGCAGATGCTGCTAATGCAGGGACAGTAGAGGCCTTGCCAGGACTCCATCTGCTCCATGCTTGCCTGCCTTTGGCTGGGAGCCACAGCTTTTGGGAAACAGCAGTCTACTTTAGCCATCACTCTCCCCCCTGCGCTCTGGAGTTTCATAGTTTGACTTGATAACAATGCGCTGCAACGAGAGAACATCCTCTTTTATTCTTCCCTTGAAATGCCATGGCCATCCTCATGTAGGCACGGCAGGGAGATGCTCCACTGCTGCCCTTCTTGGAATGCTTGGAGACACACTGGGAGGAGCTGGTGGTCCTCCTCAAGTTGCAGAGTAGCTCTGTGGAGCCAAGGAAGGTGGTTGCTGCAGGGGTCAGAAGGGCTCCTGCTTGCTGGAAGGCTCCAGGAAGGGAATGTTGGCAGTGCTCCTTTTTGGGGCTGGAAATCTGCTGTCTTGTCCCTTCTGGTGCCCTTAAAGCTGCCTGGGGGCATTGTCCCTTCTGTGACCTCCGTGCAACAAATGGAGTGGTGGGTTTGGTGCCTTCTCCTGAGCTCCAGGACATGCTCTGGGAGTGCAGGAGCAGGGAAAGACTGGCTCAGGTGAAGGAAAAAGGGCTTGGAGGAAACTGCAGGACAGTTATTCCCATGGGATACAGGTGGCTGTGAGTGCAAACATTTGGTTTGGGTGAGTGGCATGTAATTTCCCATCAAAGTCAGGAAATTCTGCCTCTTGCATCCCCAGGCTGGGAATGAAATGCACTGTCTTGTTTGTGCCTTCTCTGAGGGACTGTCCAGGGTGGTGTCCTGGAAATCCCTGGCAAGAGGGTGGTGGAGGTAAAACCTGGCAACATTTGGTGGAAATTGGTGTGGTAATGGAAATGTAAAGGCAAGACTTGCCACTGGGGTGTGATCTCTCACTGTGCAGGACGCTGAGTACCTGCTGGGAGTGAAAATAAATGTGAAATGTTAGTGAAGGAACTCCAAGCATCTACTGAAGGTAAATTGGTTCCTCCAGCTAGAAGTGTTTTGGGGAAAACCACAAAATTCACAGTAAGAGGGTTTTGATACTCCAGGCTGGTGCTTGTTTCCACCTATGTAATTCTTCTGCTGTTTGTACTTCAAAGACATATGATATATCTGAAAATTACAGGGAAATAAGTTCTCTTCCCAGTTTGAAGGAAGAAAATATCTGTAAGGAATCACAATAGCCTGAGTTGGAAGGGACCCACAGGGGTTGTTGAGTCCGACTCCAAGTGTTTTCAAAGGATGAAAAAGAGTTTTATTTTGCTTAAATCAAGGTAGAAGTGGCAAACCCACGTCTCTCAAAGAGGAAAAATGTGAAGATGATGTGAATTAAGCAGCTTCTGGCCTTCCCACACAGTTCTATTCAGAAGCTGAAGTGAGAACCATGGGCATGTTCAGAATCCCTGCCCTGGCACAGACAAAACGCTGTCTTTGTTTATTTTTTTTTTTTTTTTTTGGTGTGGGTTGTTTTTCAGATCATGCACACCTAAATCTCTTTACATCTTTCACAAGGCTGACAACAGCCACTAGCTGACAGCAAATGCCTGTCTGAACGTGGAAGAGCTGATGCAATGGGTCATGAGGATCCAAGCTGGGATATTCCACACCCAGATCCAGCCCTGCCTCCCTCCCCAAGCAGGTAGCACCCATGGGCACCTCTCCCCTGTGTGCCCAGCTCAGGAGGGGCTCTGGCCAGCTCTCTAACACTGCCAATATAATATTTACAAATGAGATTTAACACTGTTTGCCTCTATGTTTGTGCTGCCTTTCCCTGTTGCAGGATTAGAGGATTTTTCTGAGAAAAGAAATACTTTTTTTCAGGGATTTGTTTTGTGGTAAAAGTGCTGCCTGTAGTATGTGAAAATAGATGTAAAAAGCAGCTTGCAGGATGTCTTTTGTGCTCCCAGCTGCAGAGAGGAGACAGGCACTTAATGGAGAGAGAAGAATCTCCAGCTATCCACCTTTGATACAGGGAGAGGTTGATGCCTCCTAAATTTGGAGTTCAGTCAGGATCAGAGGTGCACTGTGTGAGGCACAACAGGCTCGTGCTCAGTGTTTTATCCAAATACCTTCCAGTCTGGAGGGAATTGCAATAAATGGACCTTTCATCAGGCCACAGTTCGGCAGTACATTGGATTAGAAGTTGAATTCTTTGTGAAATCTGGGACAAAGGGGTGAGCAGCGAGACTGGGGCAGTGATTGTCACGTCAAGTGTCAGCAAGTGCACCGTTGTCATCGGCTTCTTGCACTTGTTTCCTCGAGCCAAGATCAAATCTGGGCAAGCTGGAAAGCCTAAATTGTCTTGGGGAGTTGTTGTTGGAGTTCAGGTGGAATAATCACAGTTGTGCTGCTGGAACTTTGCTTATCGTTTTGGTTTAATGACTTTCTAACACTTTCGAGGTTTCAACATTATAAAAAAATGAAAAGGATAGTGTGTTGTTTGCACCCTGAGCTTCACCTTAGCAGGGAAATTGCCTCGGGAATGAAACACTGGAGGCAGGAACATGGATTGTGGAGCAGTGATCTCATCTGACTGGTGAATCTTAGCCCTGATATTTTTATGTTGCCATGCTAATAACTCTTGACTGCAACGTGGAGGATTTTTTGCTCTTACACAGACATGATTGACTGTTGCAAAGGCTTCCACGCTCATAAATATGTTTTGCTGATTGTGCAGTGAAATGCAGAATATTCTGAGTAGCACTTTCAGCTTCACCTATTGATAAATCCAGTGGGGTGTTGCTTTCTCTTGGTGATGTTTCCTGCTCTTGTGCAGCAGTTGGACTCAGTGATCTTTGTGGGTCCCTTCCAACTCAGGATATTCCATGACCTTTCCCATTTACTCCTTACTTTGTGCTCCTTCATGATATGTGAATTTGTGACCTTACAAGTCACTTGGTTCTTTGATATCCCCAGGGATGTTTTTACCATGTTGTGTATCAGATGTTGCACACACTGTGTTTGCCTGATAAAATTCTGTGATATCGTGGGCACATTTTGCTGTTGAACATCTGGTTAAAAACTAAAGTGTCTGTCTTTAAACCATTTTGCTGTTGCATGAGCCATTTTCACTGTCTTCTCTTCATGATGCTTGAGGTGGAGTAGTGATGATAGTGACTCGTTGCCTAAAATTAGAGAGCAGAACTTTGAATTCTGGGTTTTCCAGTTTGTTCCTGTGGTCAGGAGTTTGTTTGGTATTTTCCAGAACTTTCACACATTAGTCCTCTCTTAGAACCAGCGAAATGTTCATCACAGAGATGTGTAAACACAAAACTTCACCGAAAGCAAATCAACATCTTTTATTTCCCTTCCTCACAAAAGTGGGATAATTGTTCTGCAAAATCAAAATTGAAGGTCCTCCTGCCTGGTGGAGCTTGGCAGGGATAGCCGTGTCTGCCCAAAAAGTCCAAAGGTCTGGGGTCACCACAGTGATTTATCACTGCTGGGGGGGTTCATTTGCCTCTTTCAATCACCAGTCCTGGAGAGGAGACTTGGTTTTAGGGCATGCCCAGGGGTGCTGCTGTTGCTGCTGTTGCTCAGCCCTGCTGCCCATTCGCGTCTGGAACTGGTTTTAAGTTAAGTGGGTGCAGTACAAGCTCCCAGTCTGTTTTTCAAACCCAGTTCAGCGGTTATTTACCTTTCAAGCAATTAACATAATTACCATTATGCTAAGAAGTAATTTTGGGAAGTTCTGCTCCGAGCCCTTACGACTCCATCGGGACAGTTTTAGTCGGGACTTATCTTTTTGATGGAAGCCTAATTGCAGTTTTGGCTTTGTGTAAACAAACAGAGGCGGCTAATTGTTTAGGCAAATAGCAGATTAATTTAAATATTCATCCCTAATAAAACAAAAATGGTCCCCATTATGGTACTCATTCCCATGGTGAGGAATATAAATATTCAGAGGGAGTGCCATTAGACAGGGATCTTAAGGATTATCTGCATTATTTCACATTGGTAGCACTTTCCAGATACCAAATAATCTTTACAAAAGCGAACATAAATCAATTTAAACTCATTTAGATACCATTTCACTACGTGCAGTTTCATTACCACACTCTTGCTTCACCTCCTCTGGGACTGGGGGGAGTGTTTGCACACTGGCACCGCTGCCCATCCCCAGCTGCCTGTCAGGGCTTTTATGTCTCCTTTGAAGGAAGATCTGCCATTAATCATTTCATCATTAATGCTGGAGTCGGAGGAAGGCTTCTCCAGCCCTGCCTGAAGATTGTTTCTCCCTTAATTCAGTGCAAAGGTGGCCCAGAAGGCTGCAATTCACCCCTGCCCCAGCCCTTCTGTTCCCTCATCCGCTCCTGATTGCCTCGGGTTGCTCTTATTCAGATTAAATGCACCAGGATTTTAAGCACAATGCTGGGGATCTGTGCTGGGAAAAATGCAGGTGCAAATATGTTGTGTTTTGACTTAGTTCCTATATCCCTTGGGTTTTCTATTCTGTAGCTTTTTGGATCACAGAATCTCCTGAGTTGGAAGGGACCCCAAGGACCATCGAGTCCAACTCCTGGCCCTGCACAGACACCCCCAAAATCACACCGTGTGCCACGACTTCTCCTGCATTTTCTGTGTTTCCACAGCATCAGGATAAAGAGTCTTGCTGAGAGTTGTAAACTCTTAAAAATGGTATTAAAATCTCTGACCTGTGCGTGCAGAGCTTTAAATTCCTCACTTTACAACTTTTCTGAGTATGATAAAGTGACTTAAATTCGAGTGTGGGTTTGCCCTTGGTGGTTTTTGTGGTACTTGAGGGCATGTTTATAGTAGAACAGAAATTCAGGTGTCTGTTTAAGTCTGATCTTCTCCAAAGCATAGAAATGTGAGAGAAGTCAAGGAGTCTTCAAGATAGATACTAATGTTATTGGAAAGTCAAAAATTAGGAAATACTACAGAGAGCAACAGAGCCTGGAATCAGATAGTCAAGGAATGGTGTGGGCTGGAAGGGACATTAAAGCCCATCCCATTCCACCCCCTGCCATGGGCAGGGACACCTTCCACCAGCCCAGGTTGCTCCAAGCCCCATCCAGCCTGGCCTTGGACACTCCCAGGGATGGGGCAGCCACAGCTTCTCTGCCCAACCTGTGCCAGGGCCTGCCCACCTTCACAGAGAAGAATCCCTTCTTAATGTCTAATTTAAACATTCCCTCCTTCACCTTAAGACCAGAGCATGTAATTTTGGAGAGTACCCTCAGTTTTCAGAGGAGCCACAGCATCCTGAGGTTCTGCTTTCCTGTCCCACAGCCTCTTTCCTGCACATTCTCTTTTCTCCATGGCATCCATTTGACCCTTACACCTTTCAATGCTCTTGGAAAGCTTTGTTGAGTTCTAAGATGCCACATGATGGTTGTTTTTTGGTGCCCAGGAACCGTTAGCGTTTGGAACGTGCTGCTGGGGCAGGAGCCAATCCATCATTACCAGCACAACCAGAGGGTCCAGGCGTTGGCTCTGGGTCCGGAGGGCGCAGCCGTGGCCACAGCATCTGGCTTCGAGGTCAGGGTGGAAACCCCCAGCGACAGAGGCTTCTGGCAAACCATAGCAACCTTCGAAATCCAGAAACTGGTGAGTGTCCAGCCTGCCCAGCGTCCTTACAGCAGCTCCTCATCCAGGGATTGGTTTTGGTGCGGTGGAGGGGCATCTTGTGGAAGTCTTACAGGATTGTTCCCTGAGCTTGATAACAGCCTTATCAGCTGGGGGTGCTGGCTGTGGAGCAGGTTAATGGATGAGCTTTTCATCACTGAAGAGCAAGGGTGAAATGCTGGCTTAGGCTACGAGTGAAAATGAACACAAGTCCATATGGTGCAGGAGGTTGGCTGGGTTTAATTATTATTTTTTTTTCTTTTGTCAACACTAGGTTGGCTCATTTTGTAAATCAGTTTTCTCGCGTAGAATTGGAGCCGAAACTCCAGGTCTGATTCCAGATCAACACTGGCTGATTAATTCTGAGGCAGGATATTGCAGGAGAGCTCATAGTAGCACTTGTGAAGCTGGAACTCATTGTGCAGCTTCTTCAGGTTGCACCTTCTGTCACTGAAGTTTTGAGACTATTTTCATTAAAAATCAAAAGCTGTCCCATTCTCTGAAGTTTTATTATGTCTCGGAGTATCACCTTTTATTTGAAAGGGGAAGGAAGTGTGCAGGAATAAATTGAATATTGCAGCTTCTCTCCTCTTGCAGGAAGTTGACTGCACAGCTAATGGGTGTGAAGGGATTTAAACCACTCCTTATTAATCCCCTCTTCCAAAGCTAGGGCAGTCTTGCAATACTTAAAATATTTGGGGATTTTGTTTATTTAAGAGGTTTCCCAGTAAAACCACCACTCACTTCCGTATAGTTGGATCCATTTTACTTTTGGATCTTCCTTGCTGTGACAAGTCACTTTGTCCCATGGGACACACAGATTCCACCCTGTCTTCTAAAGCTGGGTTAGTAATCAACTGCTAAGGAGCTTGACCCTTCCCTTGGTGAGACTTTCAGCTGTGTCTTCCATTATTTACTGAAATGGGAAGAGCAGCATCCCTGTGGTGTTGTGAGAGGAAGTTGGGGAGCTCACATTTGGGCTGTCCTGGACTCATGTGGCCTCTCTTAATTTAGGGTAACTCTGCATGACTGCAGGGTGAACATCAACTGCTCCATGTGAGTGGTGTCAATGTGTTTCCTCTTCTGGAGCACCTTATCCACATTCTAACCACAGTATTTCCTTTGTGTGCTCTGACCTTCAGGTTCTCTCTGTCCTTCAGCTGAATGAGTGTGTCAAGTTCTGCTCCTTTCTCTGGTGTAACATTTTGGGATATTTTACTGTAATGTGCTCTGATTAGAGTTGGTTTTTTTTCATGGACTCATTCTAAAGACTGTGAGCTGAATTTCATCATAGGAGCCAAACGTGCAAAAGTTCAGAAATAAAACTGATACTTGGTCTTTGTCTGAAATCAGCCCATCCCTGGGATGACACAAGACAGCCAGTAGCCACGCATGGGTAGTTTGTTCAGTTCAGCCCGTGTCAGTAGAGATGTGAAAGAATTTGTGACTATTAAAAATAAAAAGTCTGCTCTTTTTAGGTCAACTTCCTTAATCTGGTTCCAGATGTTACGGGGAGCCCGGTGACAGTGGCAGCTGCAGAAGACATTGTCTATCTCCTGAAGGCACAAGATCCTGGCAAAGTCCTCCATTCCGTCTATGGCCAGCCTGTCACCTGTCTGGATGTGTCTGCCCACGAGGCTGCCTTTGGGATCAAAACCTTTGGCTGGTTATTGAATGAGCCCAACCAGGTATTTCATTATCTCTGGGTAAGATTTTTATGCTTTTGTAATTAACAGAGGAGAAAAGAGTTTGTGCTGCTGAGCACTTCCTTCCCTGCTCTCCAGCTTTTGGCTAGAGAGGGAAGACATTGTTTTAGTGCAATAATCTGATGTTTCTGGGTGTTCTCCTGGACTGAAGTGAGGGGTTCTAATCCAGCCAGCTGAGTTAATTGAAAACCCTTTGCAGTCTCTGCTCCTCAGCAAGACACAGCTCACTTGGTTTGTGCTGCATCAGTGGCCTCAGGGGGAACTTGTCTCAGAGAACCCCAGTAAACAACCCAAAAGCCAAACCCACCCCTTTTGGTGAGGTTGTCAGACCTTGTGCGTGCAGATGGGTGATCCTTGGAGGAGAGGAGGATTTTTAGGTTGTACTTTGGAGTAGTTGAACTGAGTTTACTTCAGTTTGGTGGGGATGGTGTGACCTGGATTAAAGGAGTGAAATTATAGTTGAGTTACTTCCAGTTTGGTGTGACTTGGATTAAAGAAAGTGAAATTATAATCCTGGGTTTGAAGCTCCCTGCGACACCGTCTGCTGCTTCTTCAGCACATCTTAGCAGTGTAGGTCAGAACCACACTGGTTTTGTGGCCCTGCTGGAGCCCCATGGCTGAGGGAATGCTCCTCATGCAGCTCTTCTCAACTCCTCTGCTTGTGGGATTGCAGACCCAAATAGGGCACACAAATCATAAACACATGGAATGTTTGGGCTGGAAGGGACCTTAAAGCTCATCTTGTTCCACCCCCTGCCATGGGCAGCGACGCCTTCCACCAACCCAGGTTGCTCCAAGCCCTGTCCTGCCTGGCCTTGGGCACTCCCAGGGATGGGGCAGCCACGGCTTCTGGGGGGTGTTAGACTCCTTCCTGAGATCCCAGGTAACTGGAGGCAGCAGCTCCTGGACCCAGCCCCACTCCAGGGCAGGGACCAAGCTGTGGAGAGACCTGTTTCCAGATGCCTTGAGAACATTTCCTGTCCCTTTCCTGCATCTTGCCTCACATTTCCAGTCCCTAATTTCATCCATTTCTATGCTGGACTTCAGAGCTGTGAAGGACTGTCAGCAGGGAGGGGAAGAGGGTTGTTCAGCCAGGTGAGAGGGAGCAGGAGGTGAGCACCCAGATGAAAGGAGCTGGGGTCTGCAGTGTAAAAATGCAGCATTTTCCTTGGCAAGTAACTAGAACAGGAAAGATTTACTTAGGAATTCCTCTGCGTGAGGAATAAATGTGTCCAGCTGCATCTCATTTCCCTTCAAATCCGTGTTCTCCTGGGAGGCCACCACAAATAAACACCTTTTGGGCTGGGAGATGCTGCGAGGCTATGCCATCTTTATTAATTCCTTTGCTGTCCTCATCCAGTTCTTTTTCCCTGCAGAGGTGGCAGGTCAGAAGGCACAATTGCCTTACTCAGGGCCATTACCTCTGCAACCCCCTTTGTGCCTCCTGAAGGACCACAGAAATCTCCTCAGGGCTCTTTCCTGACATAGTCGTGAACTCCTCCCTGGCAGGTTGTATTAAGCCCTGCATCCTAATCAGGGAGATGGGCCGGGATGTGTGTGACAAGGACACTTGCCTGGCACTGCTGCTCCAGCTGACATCACGCCGGAAATTAATTACCAGTGTCTCTTATGATAATTATTCGCCTCGCGCAGACGTGGAGGGACTTTGCATTGGCTGATTACTCTGGTCACAGGCTGACAATCTGTCTTTGGGAGAGCTTTCCATCTTGGAAATGCAGTGCTGGAGGATTCCAGCCCCCTTTGCTGCTGGCTGTGTTTCTCGGTTTGGGGTTTCTCTTTGTTTTCCTGGGGGTTGTTTTCCTTCGGTGTGAGCTCCCAATCCTGGTGCTCCTGCCTAGTAACCTGCTTTCTGATGGAAATAGTTGGGGAAGCCATCGTTCTCCCACTTTTTCTTTTTTTTTTTTTTATTCCTTTTCTAATTTTAACCAAATTTGACAGCAGAGTCGAGATCTGAGGCATAAATTTTGTAGGATCTTTTATGTCAGTGAGGAGAAAAACATCAAATCCATGGCCTACACTTGCCTCCTGTCAGATGACAGACATCCCTGCAGGAGTGAGGGGAGAGCAGAAATGCCTCAGCTGCAAGAAGTTCAAGCATCAGACAACCCAAATATGCTGCTGTTTGTCTGGTTATTGCTCGTGGAGCTCTTTTTTTGTATGTGAAGCTGTGAAAAATTTCTTTAGAAGGGGTTATTTCAGCAATGTGAGATGCACTATTTCCCTTAAATTCCAAATTCTGGGAATACTGAGATCTCTGTTCCCATCCAGGCTTGTGCATGGATAATAATACAGCCCAGGGAAAACCTTGCTCCAGGCTTTCCCTTCGTGGTGCTCCTGACATCCAGTGGGCATTCCTTGAGGGATGATGTGAAGGAATGCCACCTCACCCCATGTCACGTTTGGAGCCCAGCGGTGGCGGCGCCGCTGCAGCATCACAAAGTCCTGGTGCTCACGTTTGGGGTTTGAGCATCGTGTGTGAAATCAAACCCACAAGTTCAGGAGCTGCCTCTGGTGCTGCTCTTGTCAGGATAGAAACCTCCTGATGAATGTCAGGGTTGACCTCATTGGGTTTCTGATGCAATCCTCCCTCTGATTGTGAGGTCTGACCAAAGCTTTTCTCATAGATGGTTGTCCTAGTTATAGTGGCTGGGACCAGTTTATCACTGTGTGAATGTAACTGGAACTGGGTATTCCATACCCTCTCTGCCATTTATCATGAACTGTTAATGATGTATTGTTTGCAACAGCTGCCCAGGACACACCTGGCACCTCAGGCTATGAACTGGGTGCATGAGAAAACAGAGATAAGAGGGTTCCCTGTCTTCACACCAATGATTCAGGTGTGATAACTCCCTTCTGGGAATCATTAACACCTTCACACCCAACCTGAGGGGTCATGTCTGCTAATGGGCCATCAAGCAGATCAAATTTATAACCTGCTCTCTGGTGGGTCTGCTCTCCTACTGGAGTTCAGGTGAGCCTTGTGGGTTATTTGTTGAAATTCATAGCTGCTTTATCCTCTTGGTGTGGGGAAAACCCCTCCAAACCGACTTTCTCCTGTATTTAAAATTCAGTTCAAATTTTTTAACACATTCAACAGTTCTTGGTGATAAAAGACAGTGTCTGTGGGGGGATTTGGGTGTTTTTCCCACCAAAGAAGCTTCACAGAGCATGCGAGGGGATTTTTGTGTTAGTTGTGTTATCTGGCACAGCTCAGTTTGGGTTTTGGTTGTTTTGTACCTGGTTTCAGAACAGGGAGATGGGCAAGAAAGGAGTGAAGGGATGATTTTAGAGCCTCCAACTTAGAGACAGAAGGCTGGGTATGTTGAGATCAGCTGCCCTGGGAGCTGGTTATTGATGCTGTCACTTTTTCACCTGTTCGGAGCTGGTGGTTGGCTTGGACTTGATGAAAGGTGTTCAACCTCACCTGGCTCCTCTCAGCAGCCACTGAAATCCTGCCTGGATTTGCTCCTGTCTTTGATGTTTCTGTGGAATTCTCAACTGCTCACTCATGGGAATGTCTCCAGGAGAATTTGCCACTGCTGTGAACTCATAGCAAGAGAAAAACAAATTTTAAATCACAGAATCATGGAATGTGTTGGATTGGGAGGCACCGTAAAGCCCATCCAGTGCCACGCCCTGCCATGGACAGGGACACCTTCTACTGTCCCAGTTTGCTCCAAGCCCCATCCAACCTGGCCTTGGACTCTTCCAGGGATGGGGCAACCTTTAAATTGAATTTCATTCTCTACAGTCCCCCTTGGATGATATATTTAGGTCATAGCTGCGTTATATAAGTTGTTACATCTTTCTTGCACCTTCTTTTAACTAAAATCCTTCTCTTTAACTGAGAAGCTGCATTGTCTTTTCTGGTGTCATAATGTCCCCACTTCTCTTGGAATTCCAGGGAGTTCCAATTTTTTAAAAAAATCTTTATTTTTCTTCTTTCAAAAAGTGTGGGGTGTTTTTTGTTCCATTTTTATTAGCCCCTGTGACCCTTGTAAATAGCCCAGTTTTCAATAAATTAATCTTTATGAACTCTTATTTTCACAGTAGAAGGGCAGGGCTTGCTGGGGACTGAATTTGAGCGTATAGGACGTGCCCAAATATTTCTCTTTGGGGAGCTGCAGGACTGCAGAGCATCAGCAGAACTCTGAAGGTGTTGAAAGGTCTTTTAAACGTCTTTTCATGTATAAACTGTTCAGTATCACGTTAGAGAGACAGAACTCTCTAAGGACCTGACTTGTGTCAGGCACTACAAGAAACAGAGTTCAGCAGAGAGACCAGAACTTTCCCTTGCCTATATTTTTCGTGATGGATTGATTAAGCCCTGCAAATGACCAGAAATAATTTTGCAAGTTAAAATAAATAACTCAATCCCTTTAGCACTGGCTGATATTGATGTCATCCTACTTTTCTTCCCTCTTTGTACCATAGTGTGAGTGCTTCAAAATTGGCACAGGGGCTCAGGTCGGTGCCTCAGGTTTGGAAAATACAGGTGCCAGGATGTGCCACGAGTATTCAAGGTGCTGTGAAAGCAAGAGAATGACTCAGTTTTTAATAATTCTCTCGCTTTGCCTTTCCCCTGCCCTACCCTGTGTCGGGGAGAACGTGTTTTGTAGTGAGTGGGTGGTTCAGTGGGTAAACACAACCTGCTTTCAGCGGGCACTGGAACCTCCAGCCACGAGTCAGATGAGTCTGGTGACCCCATTCCAGGTCCTAGCAGACATCTGTGCCCATCCCAAGCCCATCCAGGCTGGCAGAGTCCCGGGGGCTGGCAGTGTCCGGCGCTGGAACGGCGAGGGCTGCAGGTGCGTTGGCAGCGCCGGCACCAAGCTTGGCTCTCCTCCTTCCCACCAGCTTGGAGTCTCACTTTGGAACTCAGGGCAGAGGGAAACTTCAAAGTGGGGGGAAAAAACCCGAACTCCACTTGTCTTCAGCTCCGCGGGTGACTTTGCAGCAGGTGGAGGCGTCGGGAGGAGCGGGAAGCTGCTCTTCCTGCTGGATCTGCCGCGAGCTGTCGGGGCTCTGCTGTGTCTGCGGGTCCCTGGGGGTCTCCAAACAGGGCTCGAGGCTCCTGCTGCAGCTCAGCCCATGTGTTTGCCAGCCTGAAGTCACCTCCAGGATGGCATGAAAGTCAATTTTCCACATGCTCCGAGGAGCCACCGCGTTACCAGCTTTACACAATGACTTATATCTGGCAAGAACCTGCAAAATAGTCTCTCTGGCTGATTGTCAAAAATTACATCATATTGGAGTAAACTGCTTTTAAATCAAACATCCATTATTCATGGATATTAACTGCTTTATTTATTTATTTATTTTTTGGAAGCTGGCTGTTTTGTGTTTGATTTACTCTTTTTCTTTCTCTCTGATTGTCTGTCTGTCTCCCTCAGCTGCTCCTTTTAAATCTTAGCTCATCTTTGAATTTATGGAGCCAGAACACTTATCTCTGTGCACAAGGATCAACGTGCTGACCCTGCATTTGTTAACAGTGCAATTGTTTGTGTTGTTGTTGTTGCAGTGCTATGTGCCATATTTACAGTAGGCAATCCAATACATTTGCACTGGGAAACTGTGCCCCTGGGGCTTGTAAACTTTAAAAATATTCTTTTACCACATCACTTTAGAAATAAAATCCAAACTTGCAGCAGTGTGGACCATATGTTGTATTTAATTTGATGAGTTCTGCTACAAATGCACATGGAATAGCCTTTCTGCTTGTGTAGGTACCTTCTGAATTGGATGGGTTTGATCTGAGAGAAAAACAGATCCCTTTTTATTTATGGTGGCCTTGAAATCTCACGACCCTCTCTTTTGCTGGCAATATTTGTGTGTATTCACAGGCAGTATTTTTTCCAGCTGGCAGAAGGATGGACAGAAGGAAAAGGGAAGAATAAATGAAAATAAATGTAAATTCTGTAGCCGGGGTTGCTGCTTGTTCCTCTGCCTCTTTGAGCAGCTCAGGGTTTATTTTATTTTGATCTTCTGTCTCTAAAATGACAGAAAGTTCCATCCCAAATGATTCTTTCCGAAAAAGTGGTTCTTTAATGTATCCTGTGTGTTGTTAGTGAGGAAAAGGATGTAGGTTTTGAGTGTGGTTTTACAATGACACATTTTGCCAATATTTATCATCCTCCCTTCAATACTTCAGCTAAATAAGAACTCGAAATACAGCATGCACAGAGTGCCTTGCCCAGTTCTGAGGGACAGCTCGGACTTTATGGCTGTACAATGCCATAGCTTCGGAGAGGAGGCAGGAATGGGATTGCAGAGGGAAAGCAGCCCTTCCATGGAGCAGTTGTGTGCTGGCCCTGGGCCAGGACAGTGGGTTAGACACCCCTGCTCTTGTTGAAAGTACCACAGGCTCTTTGATAACAAGTGCCTGGGGATTTGTTGTTTTAATGTTCCATCCAAAAAAGACATCTCCAACAGCCCAGGATCCCAAAGCACCTGCTGGGGTCTTGGACGCGCATGGAAGAGTTCCATCAACAGCATTTCCTTCGATTCCTTGGTTTTTCTTGGAAGTATCTCAACCCGAGTACGTCGACCACGCTTGACCTCACTTAGCTGCATGGTGTAACAAAGCTCACAGCTCAGCTTTTCTGGCTGCAGAGACTTTAATTCTTCAGGAATTAAATGGAGTCGTCTTTCAGGAGTTCTTGGACCGGGTTGAAAGAGAGTTTCCTGTACCCACTGTTCTGCAGTGACTTTCCCTTTCTTCCCTTGGCTCATGGGTTTTCCAGCTTCTTGGTGCATCTATCCAAGAGTGGCCACAGGTTGAGCCTTGCCCAAGTCACCCAGTGAAGAGGGAAATTAGTCTAATGCACTGCCTTAACAAAAGGGAGGGCATGAGCATGAATAATTAATAGCACTAGTCTGTTGCAGTGGGATAAAATGAAGTCCCATTTGCTCAGCCTTATTAAAAGAGAGAGAGGGAGAGGGAGGGATGGTAAAGGTCGTTAAGGGACTTGTAACATGCAAAGAATCGCCTCCGAGATGGATAATGTGTTTTCTAATCTCTGTGGTCTTTAACTAAACATAATGGTGGAGGTACTCTGGCTATTTCTGGCTCCTTGAATTATTGAGCATTCTGGGAGATTGGTTGGCTCCTGGCCAAGAACTTGGACTTTTCATTTGGCTGATGTTAATAGGTAACACTCTTTATTCTCTGCGTTGGGTCCCCGTAACATCTGCCCGGGGCATTTAGTGCTTCTCCTCCCCTGTGCCCCCCAGGCCCCTCTGGGGACAGGGATCTCGGCAGTGTGTTATCCCAGGACACTTCATTTCACACCCAAATGCTCTGGATTCGCTTTCCTTCACTCGGTACCTATTAGGTCACTGCTCTGGGGTGTCCATTATAGGATTATAAATACCTTTAAAAGGGTAATCCCTTTGCAGTGTGCATTATAGGATTAGAAACCTCCCAAAGATCTCGGGTTTTATCTGCCCTTTAACACCCAGGCCCTTATTTCAAGTCTCTATTGACCAGGTATTTCCATTCTTCCTCCTTGGCCTTTGTAGAGAAAATCCTTCTTGCCTTGGGATATTATAGGAGAGCTCATCAGAACCTCAGAATTGTCCTCAGTGTGCTTTTAAACCCCTGTCTTCAAGAAATCATTATTCAGACTCAGAAAAAGCACTCAGTGCTTTTTGCTTCTTTGCTTATCAGTTTGTCACGAAAACATTTTGAAATTCATTTGCAGAGCATGAAATTGCTGAGGACGAGTTGAATTTAGAGATAGACAAAACCTGGATGCTGAAAATCACAAAGGGAATCTTCCAGTGATGGGGCTAATTGGCTGGAAATACATGTGAGCATGGTAACATTTAAAATAAATTTTATTATAACAATCAGTGTTGTTATTGATTGTTAAAATGAACCATCTTTAAAAGGATAGAGACTGGCATGAAAAGAGAAGGAATTGGAGGGGGTAGGAGATGATAAGACAAAAGCTTTTCTTCCATTTTTGGTGGGTGTGAGTCCTTATATTTTTACACATTCTTAGGTGCAAATGCTTTAAATTGGTGGCTGTCTACAGGTTGTGTGAGGAGAAATAAGTGATTGTTGAGCTGGTGATGCCTGCGAGTTCTAGCCCAGGGCTGGATCTGAGGTGCAGGCAGGAGAAGGTGGAGCATTTGCTCCGATGGAGAACGGGGGAATCTTCAAATGCCACATGGAAACAATTTTTCATTTCAGCTTTCCATGGCCATAACTGAATTTTCATGTCTCATGTTTATGGGGTAGATGGGAGCCATGGTCATTTAGATAAATTAATAGGTTATGGATGTTCCCTGTCAGCATTAGCCCTGGGGGACTTTGGGGAAAGCAGCTTTTGGCCCTCTCCTCTCCTCCCCTCTCCTGAGTTTTTCCATCCAGCTGGGAAGGGCTGGTGCAGGGGCTCCCCTGGGAGCTGGAATACATTGCTCCTGACCCCATCATTTATCCTCCTTAAGTTGAATTCAGCACTTTATTGACTTTGTCTTTTGTTCAAAACTTTCCAAGGAGAAATTTGGTTGCCAGGCCCAGATATTAATTTCCTCTGCACTGAAAACTCTTCAAGGTACCTTTGCCAGAATATCATTATCTCTGGGTTTGGTTAGCGAGCTGCTGGGAGCTGGGCTGCAAGTGAGAACAGGCTGTAAATTGGTCTCTACCTCAAAGACTAACATTTCCATGCACTTTGTAGCAACTTTTTCCTTGGTGGGGAAGTTGAAATTATTTTTTTCGCAGCTTTTATGTCCCAAGTCTCCCTGCAAAGATAGAGCTTTCCTTGCTTTTTTTTTTTTTT
>VWZG01001374.1:1243881-1259597 GCA_013396735.1 Grallaria varia
GGGGGGGTGTTAAGGATGAAAAATGACATGCTAAAGACTGGTATTTGAGGCAGATAAGTTCACAAAGGCCTGGCTGGGAGGTTGTAAATCTTATAAGCACTAAGTCAGATGAGAGTGTGTTGATCCTGCCTGAATAAAACCCTGCCTGCTCTTTGCTGGGGAGCAATGGCAGGTGGAGGAACCCTGTGAATCCTCTGCCTCTCTGTAGCATTCCTGGAGATTTTTAAAGCTTCACTTCTGTTTCCCAGCCCTCCATCACAGGGAGGATCTCTACAATTGCACAAACAAGAAATAAAAGGCCAAGCAACATCAATGTCTCTGGTCTGGCAAATGTTGAAATAATACCTACAGATTGTGTAATATTTATTAAGCTGCTTGTGGATATAATCAGCCAATTAGAGGTAAAGAATATTGATGTGACGTTGGCAGGGCCATGCTGGTGTTTCCATGGGAGCCACGAGTTCCTCCTGATATTTTAAGCGCCGTGAACTCTTTCATGGGTACAGGTTTCTTTTAATTTAAAGGAGCATCACCGTGAAATTTAATAATGCTGATGAAGTTATGTAAGAGCAGGTGCAGTGCTGAGCTCCACTGGGCTCTGACCACTGTATTTTTCTGTATCTAAAATTACTTGTTCTCTTAAATTGAAAGGCCCAAGTAGATAAATCTCCTCTGGCCCTGCAGGAAGGACAGCAAACGTGATTAAACTGATTGAGTGGGGGAACAGCTCGTCCCTCTCGTCCAAGCTCTGGTTGAATCATCTCACGTTGCCTAAAATCGAGTTGTTTTTGTGCCTTTCCCATCTGAGCTGCCACTTCAGATGTAGCATTTCTCCTCAGCTGGGTGATCTGCACCAAAGCTCTCCCTGTTCAGTTCTGCTCTGCAGCTTTCGCTGCCCTTGGCTCAACGTGCCCCACACAGCCCATCTGTCTGGCCCTTCTCAGGGTCGGGGCTTTACTCTTACTGCTCTTGCCAATATGAAAATTGATGAAGGAACTGTTTGCTTTTCCACGTAAGCCTTAAAGGTCTGACCTGGAGAAGCTGCCTGAGAGCTGCACCTCTGTGGTACTGGTGGTGCATCCCTACTTCTGGATGGATCCCACTGGGAAACTTGATTTCCTTATTTTTGATGGTGTTGCTGCCCTTCTCAAAAGGAACAAACCTGTATTTTGGTTATGTATTACACGTCAAGCAACAAGTCCTCCAAAGCATCCCTGGTGTAACAACCCCGCTTTGTGCTGCTCCTGATGAATTTATCCCGTGTTTTGTTCCCCTTCTGGCAGATTCTCCTTTACAATCTGGAAACCAACCAGTGCTTGACGAAGGTGGGCAACTCCGTCGGTGACTTCACGTGTGTCAACCTCCACGCCAGCCCTCCCCACATGCTCGTTGCAGGCAATAAGGACAGAAGGTAGGTGCCACCAAGCCCAGCTCCAATTAGCTGCCTCCCCGTCCTGCTGTCCTACATCTGGACCTGCTGGAATTGGTTTCTCCTCCGACGTTTGCGGCGTGAACTCGTGGAACAAACTCTTAGGTAATAGTTGGCCGTGCCTGTCGGAGGGCTTTGTTTGGGGCAGCTCCGTGGGAGGACTTGCTTTGCAGGCCATTTGGTGGATGCAGTTGGTGCTCAGCCCGGTGAGACCACTTGGAATATCTTCCACTTCCCCACCGCCACCCGCAAAATTAGTTTGGCATTTCGGAGCTCACTTTCTGATATTAAAAAAACAACCTGGGGGGATGAATCATGTAGGATGAGAGGGGGCCTGTCTGCCAAATGATGTCAAGAGTGTATTTCAGAACACTGTGATGTCCCTCAGGTGACAAAAAAAAAAGAAAAGACAGACTTTCATATGAACAGATTCCAGCTTCTATTTAGCTGATTAGCAGCTTTCTCTTTAACTCCTTGGCTTGGGGAGTCGGATTTTCCCAGCACAATATGCGGTGCCAGGAATGGACGCGCTGGGAACAGGCAGCGCAAAAGGATTAAAGTGCTTAAAAAGACCCTTTGAGTCCAATTTTTAGATTTTCTTTTTTTGGCGAGTTGTTTGTGGGGTCTGCTCCAGTGCTCCAAAGGAGATGTGGGATGGCAGGGAGCCAGTCCCTAATGGCTCCCGCTTCCTTCCCTCCTCCTTTCCTTGCCGGGCACCAGGCTGCAGGTGGTGCCCTGCTGTGTGCTGGGATCAGATTGGGAGGCGGGCACTTCCCTCTGCCAACTCCCAGACCTCTGTCCCGCCAGAGCAGCAGCTTGCAAAAGTGATTATTTTGTCAAACAGCTTTTTTCCCCCCCCTCCTCCTTCTTGGTGAATAGGCAGCGCAAGTGAAGCTCACACTCAGCACAGAGGGTAAGAAAATATCTGAAGTTTGACAAGTGGAATTGAATCCTTGCGAGGGTTTTTTTTTCCCCTCTAAAAGCAGATAATGGATTTTCCAAAGCATCCCAGTCAAACTGCCTCCAATTTTGATCTCTTGCACAGTGACAGGAGTTGATATCCCTTCAGCAGGATTGGAATTTACTCCCTTTATAGCAGAGTAGACTCTGTACCCGTTCCCCTCCAGAAAGCCTTTTGGTTTTCCAGCTCGAGCACTGTCTGAGTTCAAGGGGTTGGCTGTCACTAAAATAGCAAGAAGTTGGGAGTTAATAGTTCAGCGAATAAGTTTGGCATCCAAGAGGAAGGGCCATGGGTGTCTCTGAGGTCAGTTCCTCATGTGATGCTGCCTGAAGGTGCTGGGTATCCACAGGTGGAGTGAGACAGGAGCCTCCATAGCCTTGTTAAGGACCAAATCTACTGAATACAGACCTTGCTGTGAGAGTCCAAACTGCTGGTGGCCAGTGGGAACACTTACTGCTGGAATTAAATACAGCACTTCCACAATTTCAGTAGAATATGCTGTTCTTTTATTTAAAGCCATGATTTTGAGAAGTTACACATGGGAAATGTTTTTGGTGGGACCTGTAAAATCCATCTTTCCATGAAAAAGCCTCCCAAAGCAGTGCTGACTTATTTGATTTCTGAGCTGTGCTTCACTCTGGCAATAGATGTGGCAGCAGGGAGTGTGTGCTGATCCTGCTTTTCCGTGGTGGAAGCTGCGATGGCGAGCAGCGTTGGGAAAGCAGACACACGGCCAGCCCAGCCACTGAGAGGTGTGGGTCAAAACACGTATTCCACGCTTTCCTGAAGGCACAGGAGCTTAATTCTGAGCCAGCCTAACAGGAGGGTCAAAGCCTGGTCATGAGAACACCTTCCCTAGGGCTCCCTGGAGCCGGGATGAGTCCGGAGTGCTCCCACTGTGCCCAGCTGTTGAGGCAGGAGGAGCCGGGCTGTGCCAGGTCTGTGTCGCAGCATCACATTGGATTGGCAACATGCTTTTCCTTTTTTTTTCTTCAAAGCACATCTGAACAGCCTGTGATTCTTCCAGGGGTGTGCCAGGATGGACACCTGCCCGAAACCTGGGCGCTTTGCTAATGGAATAAGCAGGACTCAATCAGATCTTCGCTTCCATCTGAGCTTTCCAAACAGGAGCAGCTTTGATTTCTGTGCAGAACACAGGCAGGACAACAGCCCTTCCAAAACAGCCGAATTCTTGCCCAAAGCACAACTTCAATGTGCAGCCAGAGCTCCTCTCTGCTGGAGCTGGAGGAAGCAAGTCCCTGTCACCGTCACCACTGAGGGGATGGGACGTTCCCAGGGCAGCTGTGCATCCACACGGAGCGTGTTCCTCACTCTGTTCCAGCATGTTTCCCTGCGTGTCAGATGGATGTTGCTCTGCTGGAGTCCTGGACTCTTCTGTTGCCTTTTTCTTTTAGAGGCTGAAATGTGTTTTTTGTGAAATCATATGATGCAATCTCCGTTTGAGAAAGGAAAGGGAAAGACTTGCAACATCATTAGGATCGTAGCAGGGGTGTGGAATAAAGTATAGTTAATGTGTTGGAACAAGTGTGTTTTGGCCTTTTCTGGAATTAATGTGTACCTGATGCTTTCATTCCTGATGGCCATCAGTTGGGAGGAACTTTCTCTGGCTTCCCTTCAAATCTGAGATCAGTATTTCCCCTTCCCTTCTGTTTTCACTTGCTGCTTTTCTTTATCCACTTTGCTTTATCTCTTGATATATAAGGATCAAAAAATATGCTCCTTTGTGATATGTGCTGTGTTTAAAGCTTGCCCCCATTAACTTTAACTGGGTTTGTGGCCTTGTTGCAGTGGTTGAAATCCTGAGCTCTTTTCCTGCAGTTCTGTTCTGGCTGGGTCTTCGTTAGGTTTCTCTTCAAAATGCCTTCTTTGAGTGGTCAATAATGTCTAAAAACCAGATGTGTCTCAAAAGCTGCCCCCAGTCAGTAGTGGCATTTTTTAAATGAGAAGAGATGTTGGGTGCTTGTGGATGGCTTTGTTTTAATATTGATGATTAAGTCAAAGATATAAATATGTATTTTAATTTGCCACACATTTGGTCTCTTCTGAAATCTCTGTTCCCTTGGTCCTGGTAGTAATACTGCCCCTCATCCAGAGCTGGGTACCAGGGGTAGGATTTGTTAGTAGTGTGCCCAAAACACAGTGTTTTGTGCCTCGAGGCAATGCTGATGTTTTGGGAGGCACAGATGAAGGGGCTTTCTCCAAATTTCACTTGCATTTTGTGTCATAGGCTCAGAGAATCACAGGGTGGTTTGGGTGGGAAGGGATCTTAAAGCTCATCCAGTCTCATCCCCATCCAGACTGGCCTTGGACACTTCCAGGGATCCAGGGGCAGCCACAGCTTCTCTGCCCAACCTGTGCCAGGACCTGCCCACCCTCACAGCCAAGAATTCCTTCCCCATATCCCATCTAACCCTGCCCTCTGGCAGTGGGAAGCCATTCCCCCATGTCATGTCCCTCCATCCCTTGTCCCAAGTCACTCTCCAGCTCTCCTGGAGCCCCTTTAGGCCCTGGAAGGGGCTTTCAGGTGTCCCTGGAGCCTTCTCTTCTCCAGGTGAACCCCCCCAGCTCTCCCAGCCTGGCTCCAGAGCAGAGGGGCTCCGGCCCTCGAGGCATCTCCAAGGCCTTCTCTGGACTTACTCCAGCAGCTCCATGTCCCCCAGGGCTGGGGTCTTAGGACCAGTAAGGAACCCTGCTTACGGTCCTGGGACTTGTAAAGAGTCAGAGAGGTTCTGGATGGTGGCAGAAGTCTTCCTGAAAAAAACCCTCTGATAACAAGAAGTCCAAGTGAAAACTCGGTGGTGAAAAGTATGGACCAAACTGGTTTTCCAGCTGTGGAGTGGCCACGGGGCTGCTGCTGTCCCAGATGTGTTTCCATGACCCCAAAAATCCTTGTGCTCTGGGAACCCCCAGGTCCAAAGCTGGTTTTATCCCTGTTGTCTGCTCTCCCTTAGGGTCCGGGTGTTCGACCTCCGCAGGGGTGAGTCCGTGTGCTCCCTCTATGCCCACCAGCTGGGAGTGTCTGCGGTGCAGATGGACGACTGGAAGGTGGTCAGTGGAGGAGAGGAGGGCCTGGTGTGCGTGTGGGACCAGCGGATGGGCACCAAGCTCTGGGAGATGCATGCCAGGTAACTTGGGTGGGGGCCTGTGCCGAGGTGTTTGTGGGCTCTGCAGGAACGTGGCAGGGACATGATCCAAAACACACCCAAATGGTGAATTTTGGGGAGTTGTGTTCGGTTTTTGTGTGATTTGGGAACAGATTGCCTGCCCACCTGGAGTCATATGTTTCTTTGTGTGCCCTTTAGCTGTCTTGGGCTTGTTAGTCATTAGTTAACGAGTGCTTCAGTCCCTGTAAGGGAGCAGGGAAGTGATTTCCTCTGGATTTTCCACGGAGCTCAGTTCCTGCCTTCTCCCTGCCCCATCCCAACCACTCCACTCATTGAACCGGGTTTAAAATGCTGGTCTGGCTGTTGTTTCCAGAGGGACTGGTTCTGGCTTTCCCTCTCCAGTGTGTCCCTCCACAATCCCTGTGTTTCTGTTCGTCACATTCCCTTGACGGTGACCATCAAAGCCAGGCTGGGATTTAAACTCCTTTAAATATTAAAAGACCACTTTGTGCTGAACTGGAAGTATAAGCAGAGATCAGCATCCTGGAGCTGACAGCTACTCTAGCCAAATGAAGATTTCCTCATCAAGGCACAGTTCCCAGGGGTTTGGTTTCATCTGGGTGAAGACTCAAGGATTTAGCCCCTTGTAAGTCTGAGTGATATCCATAAAATGAACAGATAAATCCTGATTTCTTTTTTTTTTTTTAAATGCCTCTTCCCCAAAGAGGAGGTGGATGAGGTATTTACAGCCAGAGAAGTTCAAGCTGGAGCTGGCATTGATTAATAGCAGGTATCGCCTTCTCCATTGACCCTGGGAATGATAAAGCCTGTTGTGATGTGGCTGCTGCATTAAGGACAATATTCCATTGATTGTCTCCTTGGCATGCTCATTAATGCTGCTGCTGGAGCAGGGCAGGAGGGCAGGGCTGAGCCCGGGGATGTATTCACAGTGAAGCCATTAGATTAAACATTTAAAATACTGTTTAATCTATAGAGGAATCAGAAGGGATCACTTCAATCAAACAGGCCTTCTTAGATAAGGGAGAGGGTGTTGTTATCCATGGAATGGAACACAAGGGCAGAAGCCAAGGGAGGTGACAGGACACACGTTGGGGTGGTGGAGATGAGCCCCTTCATGGGGAGAGAAGTTACTCCTACGGGAACAGAAAGTGCTGCCACGGTGCTTTGGGATTGGTTTGTTCACCAGGGAGAGGAAAGGAGTGAAGAGCAGATTCAGCACCCAGAGGAGGGACACGAGGGTGGTGAAGGGTCTGGAGTGGCCACAGGAGGAGCAGCTGAGGGCACTGGGCTTGTCCAGGTGGAGCAGAGCAGATGGAGGGCAGAGCTCACCAGCGGCTGAAGCTCTGGTGTCTGATCCCTGTGAGCATGGACAGGGCCCTGGAATGGCTGGAGCTGTGTCAGGGCAGGGTCAGGTTGGATCTCAGGACAAGGTTCTTCCCCCAGAGGGTGGTGGGCACTGCCCAGGCTCCCCAGGGCAGTGGGCACAGCACCAAGGCTGCCAGAGCTCCAGGAGCATTTGGAGGATCCTCTCAGGAATAGATTGGGATTGCTGGGGTGTCTCTGCTGGGCCAGATGTTGGACTGGATGATCCCTGTGGGTCCCTTCCAGCTCAGGATATTCTGTGATTCTGTGATTCTTAGCTCGTGCCACAGAGTGCTAAATCAACCACAGCTCAGTGCTTGGGGGTCCTGGGGGTCCTTACCCTTTATTTTGGGAAGCATCCTGCTCTTCCCGGGATTGTGCTGCAGCCCTTAAAGCATCAAACGGGGAGACATCCCCACCCCTCACAGCCTCCGTGCTTCAGAGTTCAGAAAGTATTTCCTGGCCTCCACGTGTCTTCTGGTAAGAGCCCACTAGGTGGGGATAGAAGATGTGGGATCTACTCCAGGCTGGAGGAGAAGAGCCAGAGGTTCAGGTTCCCAACCTCTGGCCGTTCTGGATGGGGATAGAAGATGTATGTAACTGCTCCGGGCTGGAAGAGAAGAGCCAGAGGTGCAGGTTCCTGCTCCAGGCTGGAAGGGAAGAGCCAGAGGTGCAGGTTCCCAAACTGTGGCCATTCTGGATGGGGATAGAAGATGTATGTAACTGCTCCAGACTGGAAGGAGAAGAGCCAGAGGTTCAGGTACCCAACCTTTGGCATTCTACATGGGGATAGAAATGCAGGATCTTCCCAAGGCTGAAAGGGACTAGCCAGAGGTGCAGGTTCCTGCTCCAGGCTGGAGGAGAAGAGCCAGAGGTGCAGGTTCCCAGTGTCTGGCCACAGAGAGGACGTCGATTTAAATGACTTCTTGTTTAATCCTGCACTTGGCTGTGAGTTGCCCAGAGCAGGAGGCACTCAGCCAGTGCTGTGGGTTGCTTTTCAGACATCCCGTCCGCCACGTGTGGTTCAACTCTCACAGCCTCATCACCGCAAACATCCCTGAGGAGAAGAACCCTCGGGGTGGCAGCACCATGAACGACGACCTCGCCGTGCACCGCAAGTGAGTCGAGGCAGCTCCCACGGATCTGCTTTCTTGTGTATTTTAAAATAGCACACTAAGCCCCTGAGTCATAATCCAGAGCAGGAACAGAGGAGGTATATAGCATTTAATAAAATAAAAAAACCCATGTAAGGATAAGGTTTGCAAAACAAGCGAGGAATTGGCTCTTTGTTTTCCTGAGCACAAAAAAATGCATTTCTTTCTCAGCAGGGGAACATAAAGGGCACTGAAGCCAGATAGGGAATGCAGGCCCCTTTCCATGCTCTAAATATTAGTAATGTTATCTCCTCCTAAAGGAAAACTACTGGTATTTAATCTCCAGGTTTTGGTATTTGCATCTCAGGCTGTTCCGTGTCTGATTGAACTATCAAACGACAGTGTGCTTGTCTTCCCCCATCCGGAATAGACTGGAGGTGTTCCAGCAAATAACAGGCACATCTCTGCAGTGCTGGAGGGAATGATTCATTCCCAGGCCTTGCTGTGTCCCTGGAAGGAGGCAGGAGGGATTTTTTATCTGTTAAAACTGCTCAGACTGGTGCAGAAGGGAAGGGTTTTATGCTCAGCTCCTGAAGCGTGGGGTTTGTTCATTCAGGCGATCCTTCGTGGTGGTCACTCCTTCCCCCGGCGTGTCGGGAAGGTGCAGTGGTGTGTCCTGGTTGTGTCCCGTGCAGGTATCGAGGAGTCATTTACTGCTACGAGTTCTCCGTGGAGCAGCTGGCAGGGGACAGTGTCCTGCCCATCTGCCGCTCGTCCTACGCCGAGCTGACAGGGTACAACTACAACATCAGCCTCGCCGTGCCCTACGACAGCATTTAGGCACTTCTGGGGGGCCGGGCAGGAGGAGATCCACGTGGCACGAGCACAGAGGAGATGCTGTTGGCTGCAGGACAGCGAGCTGGGGTTTGCCAAAACCCTGGGACATGAACCCAAGCAGAGAGCGGCTGCCCTGGAGCTGAAACGCGGTGCTGTGCGGGTGTTCAGGGGTCCACAGCACTGGAGCGGGGAGTGAAGGGGAACGTGACACTGCAGGGTGAACAAAAACCTTCCTGCTGCTTGTGGGAAAGGTTCTGCTGGTCCCACCTTGGCAGAGGACACGGTCAGGAGGGCAGGGTGGGAGGCTGGGAGCACGCTGAGGAGTACTTACCTACCCTGAGAGGGGAAAAACCCACCAGGAACTTGGAAAGAGCGTGTTCTGAGCCACATGTTGGATATTTCTTTCCTGGTAATGAGCTGCTCGTTCTTGTTTTCCTTGGAGTGCACTGGAATGTGTCGAGGAGCAGGACCATGCACATGGGAGAGGGCAGGATGGATGATGGAGACCGGGAGGGGAAGGTTGGCCTAGGCCAGACTTGGTGCTTGGGAACTCAGCAGGCCACAAACATCAGAATTATTTTAAAATTAATTATTTTTTTTAATTATCCAAAATTCTGGATTAAATATTTTTTAATTGTATGTGTCCATGTGTTTGTGGAATTCTGTTCCTGAGTCTTTTAGGGTGAACCAACCCTGAACACTGGAACAAAGGGCTGTCATGGCTCAGGGGTGTCCTTTGCTGGATCATGTTCCTCCACAGCACCTGGAGGGTTTTCCCAGGTGCCTGGGGCTTGGTTTTTGATGCTGTCCTTCCAAACTGGGAATTGATCCTGGAACAGAAGGGATGAGCTGGCCCCAGTGCCCCTGGCTGGGTGTTGAGCAGCAGCCCTGTGGAGAAGCCCTGAGGCTGAAGCGGTGAAAATGAGGAGTGAAGCTTTGCCTCAAACCCAGGTTGCATTGACACAGGTAAAACCAGTCTGGAGAACAAGAGCTTCAGTCCTGCATGGATTTGTTTAACTCATTTAAATCCACTTTATGGTTGTGATTTGCCCTTGTAAACTTACTGGTGCAAACCAAAGCCGTGTCAATTCTGTTTAAACTGAGGTTAAGTTTTAACTTAACATCTTTTTACCGGATGAATGGAATCAATGTAAAAGTACTGGGGAGGGGAGAAGGAATGTGCCTGAGCCTGTCACTGAGGCAGCCCTGGAGAGCTTCCTGCTGCCCTCCTGCCTGGAGAGCAGCTTTTCCTCCTTCAGCCCGGGGTGATTTTCCATGACCCCTCCACCAAATTTCACATGTGTTTGGTTTTTAACAGTTGGCTTTTTCCTTGTGATGGATACACAAGAAGTGCAAGAGGCCGAGTCGTTCTGTCTGACCAGTAAATGTGATCTTTCATAAAGCTTTGGTCTTGATTTCCTTTGTTGCTCTGTCCTTCTGGGAAACCAGCTTCTGCTTTCATTCCTGGAAGAGCAGGCAGTGTCACAGGGACATAGTTGGGATGAGAGTTCAGCAGAAACCCAAGAAATAATAGTTTCTGTAGCCTAAATGATTTTGGGGGTTACTCCAACCTTGTGACTTCTGATGTGCTGACCAGAGAGAGCTTCCATGTCATTGTTCTCCCTCCTTGCCCCGGCCCTTGGCTTGTTCCCTCTCTCATTCTCCTTATCTTGCCTCATTATCTCAGCACAGCTTTGTTCTTTCTTCTTCTCCCTCCTGCAAGGAGCAGATAAGTTGGTGCTGTGCCCTTTTCCTGGAGTCCACCTCCACATTCCTCCCCCTGCTTCTCCTTCTTCCCCCTGCACTGCCTGTGCCAAGGCTGCCTGGGATGGCTCCGAGTTCCTGGAGGGGATGCGGATGCTTTGGAGCACCCACGTGTGGAGCTGTTTGCTTTCTTAGGCAGAGCAGACCTGCAAGTCACCAGTTCACTGGGGACCAAACGTCAACCCGTCCTGATCCTGGATGGCTTGTGTCACCTCCAGTGGTGTCACCTCCAGTGGTGTCACCTCCAGTGGTGTCACCTCCAGTGGTGTCTCCTCCAGTGGTGTCACCCCCAGCAATTCCCTGGCTCACAGTCTGGATGCAGCTCCTCTGGGTGGACTGGAGGGTGGTCCTTTGGCTCTGTTATCCCAGTGTCTGGAATTCGTTTAGGAGGTTGCACCACAGCAGAAGATTTTGTATGCATTTAACTGGCGTTCCTAATGCAAATGAGGGCACTTAGGCTGTTGGAGAGTATCCATGTTGGGAGTTGGATTCTTGTTTGTGAAAAGGGCTGTTGTCCCACTTGGCTGGGTGCTCATTAACACTGCGCTGAAGTGGTGCTGGAGTGGAGCAAACACTGCCTGGCTGCTTAGACTGGGCTTGGGGGACATTCCAAGAGCGAGAGTGGAGTCACCATCCAGTGTTTGTGGGGAGTGAGGCCACCCTGGGCCTTCCCATTTGGGGACTCCCCAGGATTCAGGGCAGTTTGTGCAGGGAGGGCAGAGCTGGGCTCTTGCCCGGGAGACACCAGCGTTGTGTCACACAAAGGGGATCCCCAAGAGGGGGCATCTCCTCTGGGTTTGGTGGTGCCTGGGCCTGATGGGGTGGAGGAGCTGCAGTCAGGACAGGTTGGACCAGGTTGGGCTGACCTGGCAGAGGTTGGGCTGAAGGGCGAGGCTCACACTGGTGTCACATGCCAGGCTGGTGACATCAGCCAGGCTGGGTAACTGGGGACAGGGACATCAGAGGAGGGAATAGTTGGGGGTGAAAAGCCTCCAGAATGACTTCTGGTGGCTATTGTTGGTGACAGTGACCCTCAGCTAAAAAGAGGTGTCTGTTCCCTCACGAGAAGGATCTCTGCTCCGAAGGGAGTACGAGATCAAGGGGCAGTGTCTGTGCCAGGCTCCAGCTGTGCCCAGCTCCGGAGCTGTGCCCGCAGGAGCAGCACTCGGTGCTCAGCACAGCAGGGAGGAGGTGGCAGGACGTGCTCGGCTGTGCTGGAAAATCCACGCTGGAAAATCCCTCCACACATTCTGGGTCCAACCGACCAGCAAAGCCCCCCCAAAAGTGCTTTTTGCCTCTGGTTTGTGGCCTCGAGCACCTTGGCAGTGAGGGAAGAGCGATTCCGGTGTTCCGGGGCTGTGATGCCTCTCCTGGTGCTGAGGAGTGGTGGGAGGAGGAGCAGTGGGTGCTCTTTGTGCAGAGAGGGGCTGGGGGGGTCTCTGACTCGAGCAGCACCTTCCCATCCCACCCTGTGGCCTTTCCCACTCACCCTCTGCCCTCCTGTCCCTGCCTGCCTCTGTCATTCCCCACTCCAGTTGCCCTCAGGAAGGGGTGGGTGTGTGCCAAGGTGGTGCAAAAAATACTTGGGTTTGCCCTGTCTGCCCCCTCTTTTCTTCCACTGAGGTTTGACCACTCATTTCCACCTTCTGTGGGTGATCCTAAAAGCTACACCCACGTTTTGGACACTCCTGGTGTCCTCCCCTTGTACCTCCAAGCCCAGTCCCTGCTGCCAGAGGGTGAGATGGGGCAGCAGTGCTTGGAGGCCCCATAAGCAGATGAAGTACTGATGGATTACAGGGTAGAAACCAGTGGGAAAGGGCCTGTTCCAGGTCAGGATTTGTGCCACTGGCAGGTTCCTGGCCAGAAATGTGGACCCAAATGCCTCTCCATGGCAGAGCTGCTGTGTCACCTCTGCCTCAGACGGTGCCACTTGAAGGAACGAGGAGCTCCTCGAAATTAAACTTAAAATTGCCAGCTGCAAGTGGCTGCCCAACTCCATGGCTGTGGACTCGCTGCTGTTCTCCTGCCCCTCCCACCCTTCCTGGGCAGGTGTCCCCTGTGTCCTGGTCTCCTCTGCCTTTCCCAAGCCCCACCGTGGCTGGCAGATGGGGGGGTGTGGGTGGTTGGTACAATGAGCATTGCTTGTGCTGAACTCTCTGACTTCTCCCTGTGCCCACCCCACCTGCCCTGCAGTCCCAGGGGTCCCTCAGTCCTGCTCTACAGTCCCAGGAGCTGCTCAGCCTCTGTCAGCCTTCCCAGACTTCCAATTTTCCAGTTACCCTCTGCTGACCACGACTGGGATCTCGTCAGCCCCTAACAGAGCTGTCACCCTTTATGGAATGCTCTGGCCTTTGCAGGATTTTGCTGTGGGCTGCAAGGGAAGCATCACCCTTGCCAGGTTTCCCAGGGCTCTGCCAGATTTTCCTGTGATTTATGGAATTGTTATCCTCCATCTCGCTGGGGTTTGCTGTGTGGCACATCAACACCACATTTGGCTGCCTGGCTTTCCTCTGGCCGTGGGAATGATGCTCCTGCTCTGGTGGATCCATGACCATGGACCAGGCCTTTGCTGGGATGAGGATCAGGCTTATTTTCCCTAGTCTTTCCCTTTCCACTCTCCCTTTCACCTGTTCCATCCACCCCTCCTTCCCGCTCTCCATCCCATTTTCCCAATCCCAGAGGATTGTTTGGATCCTGCCCCTGGCTTCCCTCGGTCCCTGCTCCCATGCTTTCCACACCACCTAACAAATTATCTGAGGACAGCTAATGAGCTCAAGGGATAATAATTATCCTCTTACCAATGCTCTCCAGTCCTCCTGCCCTCCACGTCCCTGCACTGTGTGGTGTACCCAGCCCTTGCTCATATGGATCCTCTGGAATGTTTTCTCCCAGGAAACCACAGCATGGAGGGGGAGTTGGGACCACAGTCTGATGTCAAACCCCGCAGTTCCAGCAACATCAAAGGCTTTTCCCAGGACAGAGAGTCCCTCTGGGAGATCCAGGGATGAAAAAGGGCCTTTCAGATACACAGGACTGTGACCAGGGGCACAGAACTTGAGTGGCTTTAGGGAGTGGGATGGTCCTGTAGTGTCTGTGTGGAAATTCCGGAGAGAAAATGGGAAGGAGCCTGGGCTGGCTCCTGAAACCTGGGGATTTGGGGATGGGGGTGTCCAGAGGAGAGCAGAGCCCTGGAAACGCAGACCAGGCTGCGGGGCCAGTGGGCAGCATGGGGACCTGTATTGGAAGAGCCGGGAGCTCCAGCACTGCCAGCCCCTCCCAAATCCTGGTGCTCAGCCCCACAGGCAGCACCGGCACCAAACCTGGCTCCCAGCACCCAGCCCAGGCATAGCACCCATCCTTCTCCCAGCACCCAGCCCAGCTCCAGCACCCATCCTTCTCCCAGCACCCAGCCCAGCTCCAGCACCAACCTCACCTCCTACCACCCAGCCCAGCTCCAGCACTCATCCTTCTCCCAGCACCCAGCCCAGGCACAGCACCCATCCTTCTCCCAGCACCCAGCCCAGCTCCAGCACCCATCCTTCTCCCAGCACCCAGCCCAGCTCCAGCACCAACCTCACCTCCTACCACCCAGCCCAGCTCCAGCACTCATCCTTCTCCCAGCACCCAGCCCAGGCACAGCACCCATCCTTCTCCCAGCACCCAGCCCAGCTCCAGCACCCATCCTTCTCCCAGCACCCAGCCCAGCTCCAGCACCAACCTCACCTCCTACCACCCAGCCCAGCTCCAGCACTCATCCTTCTCCCAGCACCCAGCCCAGGCACAGCACCCATCCTTCTCCCAGCACCCAGCCCAGCTCCAGCACCCATCCTTCTCCCAGCACCCAGCCCAGCTCCAGCACCAACCTCACCTCCTACCACCCAGCCCAGCTCCAGCACTCATCCTTCTCCCAGCANTCCCTCCCTCCCGGACTGTGCTCCAGCAGAGGGCACGGCCATTCCCAGTGGCTCAGGCTGCCGAAGCCCGCTGGGGAAGCCCTTTGTGCGCCCCCCCGAGCACAGCAGAGCCCCCTGCGATAAAGGGGGAGCGGGCGGAGCGACCGCCGGTGCCCGGGAGATGCCCACGCTCGGTGCCCGCGGCTCCCACGGCCCCTCCCGCCCCTTCGGCTGCTCCAGCGGAGCCAACAGGTCACCAATGGAAGCGATTTCCCATCAAACAAATGAATCTGCCCCGCTTTTCTAAAAATAGCCCCTTGCCCTTTCCCCCGCCTCCCTTGCCCAGCTCAGGCTGCCTTAGCGACAGGAGCGCGCCCGGAGCCACCCGCTTATTGACAGGAGTAAACAACCCGCCGTGTGCGGTGCCTTTTGCAGCGGGAACATGCGGGGGCAGCTCAGCCGGTTGCCAGGAGCCCCCGTGCCCCGGTCCCTGCATCCCTGCTGCGCCCATCCCAGCCCTGCTGTCCCCATCTCAGCCCTGCTGTCCCCATCCCATCCCTGCTGTCCCCATCCCATCCCTGCTGTCCCCATCCCAGCCCTGCTGTCCCCATCCCAGCCCTGCTGTCCCCTTCCAAGCCCTGCTGTCCCCATCACATCCCTGCTGTCCCCATCCCAGCCCTGCTGTCCCCATCCCAGCCCTGCTGTCCCCATCCCAGCCCTGCTGTCCCTATCCCAGCCCGGCTCCTCCCGGGATGCGCAGCCGTGGGGGGGACGCTTTGGGCTTAAACTGGGGTTATTCCTTGTGCCGCCTTCGCCGCCTCCAGCATCCTGTGGGATGCGGGGCGGGATGTGACGGTCCTTGCAGGTGCCGAGGATGCTCCTGCCCCTCGGTGTCCCCATCACTGTCCCCATGGAGCAGGATCCGGGACTCACATCCCGGGAACGCTCCCTGCCCGCAGCAGCGCACGGCAGAGGCTCCGGCTCCGATGGATGGGGAGGGCAGGATTTGTGCGCAGGGAGAGACCCCCCCCGGGCCCGGGCGACGGATGGACAGAGTGTTTCCGAGCAAGGACTAAAAACAGAAATACCTTTTATTACCCATAAAAGCCTCTTATGTTTCTAGAGAGCAGAAGGCGGCGGCTGCCCCAGCGCGGGTGGGGACGGAGCTCTTGGTGCCCAGGAACATGAGCTGCTGCTGAGTCCTCTTCCTCCTCCTCCTCCTCCTCCTCC
>VWZG01001374.1:1268620-1293633 GCA_013396735.1 Grallaria varia
CCAGCTGCCACCTCCTGCACCCCCCTCCCAGGTGTCACCTCCTGCACCCCCCTCCCAGGTGTCACCTCCTGCATCCCCCTCCCAGGTGTCACCTCCTGCATCCCCCTCCCCACCAGATGCCACCACCCGCGCCCCATCCCCCGCGGTGACATGTCCCCTGCGGGGCGCGCCCCGCCGTGTCCCCCGCGGTGGCTCGGGGGTTGTCCCCGGTACTCACAGCCGGTCCTGTCCGCCAGCTCCCGCATCTCGGCGGGCACGGAGTGCGCGGAGCCCATGCCGGGCCGGGCCGGGCCGTGCCGGGAGCGGCGCCGCGGGCGCTGCACCGCGATCGCCGCCGCTTTATAGGGGCGGGCGCGGCGCGGAGGCGGCGGAGAGGCTGCCCCGGGTCCCTGCGCCCCGCCGGCGGCCGGGCTTGCTTCCATAGGGACAGCGGAGCCGGCTGGGCTTCCACGGGGACAGCAGAGCTGGGTCTGCATCCACGGGGACAGCAGAGCCGGCTGGGCTTCCACGGGGACAGCAGAGCGGGGTCTGCATCCACGGGGACAGCAGAGCCGGGTCTGCATCCACAGGGACAGCAGAGCCGGCTGGGCTTCCACGGGGACAGCAGAGCTGGGTCTGCATCCACGGGGACAGCAGAGCCGGCTGGGCTTCCACGGGGACAGCAGAGCTGGGTCTGCATCCACGGGGACAGCAGAGCCGGGTCTGCATCCACAGGGACATCAGAGCTGGGTCTGCATCCACGGGGACAGCAGAGCCGGGTCTGCATCCACGGGGAACACCCAAGCCAGCATTAGGATCCAGAGGGAACATCCGAGCCCTTGTTAGGATGCAGGGAACATCCGAGCCATCCGTAGGCTCCACAGTGAACACCCAAGCCACCCTTAGGATCCAGAGCGAAGATCCAAGCCATCCTTAGGATCCAGGACAAATATCTGAGCCATCTTTAGGCTCCAGATGAACATCCAAACTGGCATTAGGCTCCAAGGTGAACATCTGAGCTGTCCTTAGGATCCAGAGCGAACATTCAAACCATCCTTAGGCTCCAGGGTGACCATCCCAGCCATCCTTAGGATCCAGAGTGAACATTCAAACCATCCTTAGGCTCCAGGGTGAACATCCCAGCCCTCCTTAGGATTCAGAGCGCACACCAAGCCATCCTTAGGCTCCAGGGTGAACAGTCACCCCACCCTCAAGCCCCAGGGTTAGCAGCAGTGACAATGGCCCTACACAGATGGGACCCTTTGGGCACGGGGGAAGCCCCATCATGAGCTGGTGCCTTTTGAAGCCCCCACGGTGCCCACTCTCGGCTCTGGGCACTGATGGGCACCACTCCCCAGGTGACAGATGGGAATAGACTCCATGAGCTCCAGCCCCTCCCAGCCTGGCCGCACGAATGAGGACTGGGGGCAGCAGCACCAGGAACAACCTCTCAGTGGGTTCCTCAGGTTCTCCCAGGGCTGCACAGACACCCGGCCCGGGGAAGGACAATGGGGGTGGGCAAAGGGACAACACAGGACCCTCAAAAGGGAATCCCAGCCTTGCAGTGCCAGGAGGAGGCAGGTTTGGCAGGGCTGGGGCAGAGGAGGGTGATTCTATCACCAGCTCCCTCGGTGCCAGACAGCTCCAGCAGTGGCAGGGCCACGTCAGCCTCCCACGGGCACAGGGAAGAGCAAAGCCCTGCCAGGAGAGCACGCAGGGGCTTGGGGAGGCAGCTCAGAAAGCACAGCACACTGTGGGAGGAACTCAGTGGCGTTTATTTGTTTAAAGCCAAATACAAACAGGAAAGGGATCAAATCATTTCCTGCCTTCAGCTGTCCCAGATCCAGAAAAATACCTGTTTATAAATAAAAAAGGAGAAAGGAGAGATGTCCCCATCTTGCAACCTCAGTTGTGTCCGGGCCCTGGGGCTCAGGGCTCTGCACCCTCCAGGTAGTTTTCCATCAAATGTGGCTTTTTGTTTGGTTCAGGAGCAGGGGTGGGGTAACACACACACCATTCTGTCCCCATCTTCACAGTCCCTGTGTCCTCTGTGGGGACAGAGCCACCAGGGAGGCTGGTGGGGCCCATGGAGCTGGGCTGTCCCTGGGAGATGCCCAGAACAACACCTGGTGTGCAGGTAAAGGTGGCCTGGAAGGGACCAGGAGGTCCAGGATCCTTTCTTGAGGCCCAATCCTTTCCTCACCCTTCTGTCCCACAGGACACAGCTCTCTGCCAGCCTGAGGCAGGGCTGGCAGGGTCCTGGGCTCTGGTTTTCCTGCCAAGGTTGGTGACAAACTTCCAGAGGCCACACTCCCTGCCCTTGGCTGTGTCATGGATATGCTGGATATGCTCCTGATGGTCTTGTGTGTCAGGATGGCTCTGGGAGGGTTGGAAGGACTTCCCAAGAGGATGCTGCCCCTCCCTGCCCCAGGGAACACACTTTGCTGGTGGAGGGCTGGGAGCAGCTCTTCAGCCTCTATCACAAGACATGGGCCTGTAAGGGTGGACAAACCTGCCACATTCCTTGCAAGAGGAAACCTGGGAATGCTGGTACCTGTAACAACCTTGAGACCCAAAAATCCAGTGGCACTGCTCAGAACCAGCCCATGCCAGCTCCGTGCCCTTTTCCTAATGATCCAGACAGTGACTCCTCCTTCCTTCCAACCTCTGCTTCCCCCACTGTGCTTTTCCTTCACCCTCCAGATTTTAACCTGGCAGCACCCAGGCTGTTCTGTCCCCAGTGACACAGAAAGAGAAGGGAGAGGATGGTTTGAGCTGCAGGAAATTCACTTCTCTGCTCCCAGGGGATGCAGGACCAGAGGGATTTGGCACCGCACTGAGGAACCTGGACAGGTTTTCCACTTGTTGGGATGGTGGGAGAGAAGGGAGGCAATTCCACCTTCTCCAGAAAGCCAAAGATCCCTTTTCCTGGAGTGCTGGACACAGACAGGACAGGACAAATCACGCTGTACATGTATTGGCACCATCTTTAACACGTACACTGGCGTGGACCCAGACATGGACACAAGGAACTTTGGGATCCACTGTTGTCTTCCTGGGGAAATTGTGACTGTGGAAACCCCTCCTTGTGCTGCCAGGTAGGGCAAACAGCAAATGTCACCCCACCATCCCACAGAGGTGTTTCCTACCATGCGGGTCCTTGGATGCACAGCCTGCAGGAATTGAGGTGAATTCCAAGAGGCTGCTCAAGCAGGGACAGAGAGGGATCCTTGAGGGACTTCCAGTTTTCCCTGACCACCCTGGATACTCAAGCTGAGGTCTCCTACAGCTGCAGATACTTTAGCTGGGAATTCCTCCTCACCAAGAACAAAGACTCAACCCAGAGCAAGCAGCACAGGTGGCACAGAGGAGACACCACAACCAAATGGGAACAAACAGGGGCTTTACAAACCATTCCCTTTTTGTTTGTCTGAAATCCCCAAATCAGACTTGGCCCCTGGGCTGGTGGTGTGTGGTGCCTATTGAAACACCTCGAGTTCCTTCCAAATTTGGCACATACAAGGCTGTGTCGGTGACACCAACACCCACAGCCAAGCGTGGGCAGCACAGCAAAGCAGACCCATCTGAGGACACAGTTCCCCCAAAAAACACCTGCCAAAGAGACCAGTGTTTGGTTCCAGGGCTGCTGGGCTGCCTTGAGTACCCCAGAACCAGCACACCAGCCCCTCTGCACAGAGCACTCCCCTTGAAAAGGGAAATGGTGAGGTCTGCAAGCAGCATCCACACTTCCTCCATGGCCAGACTCTTCTCAGGGCATAAACCCAGAGTGGCCCCAAAAGAGGGACACAATGGGCTCTGCTGGCTGCTTTAGGACCTCTGGCTTGAAGCACACAGCATGTTATCAAGTGGGTTAGATAAACACTGGCCAGCACCAGTTTTCAGGGGAACTTCGTGTGGCTTCTGTTGGCTCCTGTGGCTTTCCCATGGAATGATTCTACCTCAGGCAGCACCTGAGGGCTCCTGTGAGCTCAGTATAGTCCCCTCCATGCGCTTAAGAGAGGCCCAGACATGAACAGACTCCCTGTCTGGCAGAGGGGAGCACAGAGTCCCAGGAAACATGGTGACAACCAGAGCTGGGACTGGGAATAGGGAGCCCAAACCCTGCTCTGCCTGTTCTCAGCTACAAGGATCAACCTTGGGACCCAAAAGCCCCATTCCCAACCTTGCATCCTTGCTAGGAATCTTTTGGGATGTCCTTTCAACCCTCAAAATGGGCTGGGGTCTGCTCCAACCCTCAAGAACAAGAGATGGATTTTAAGACTTTTGTCCGAGGTTTCCCAATTCTGCTTCAGAAGGGAAATTCTTCCCTCCCTCCAAGCCCATGTCAGTCCAGACCTGCTCTAGTGGAAGGTGCCCCTGCCCATGGCAGGAGGTTGGAACTAGATGAGCTTTAAGGTCTCTTCCAACCCAAATGATTCTGTGATTCCCTGATTGTGACCCAGCTGGAGCAAGCACCGTCCCCATTGCTCAGCACGCTGCACACAGGGGGCTGTCCCTGCAGACCATCACCACCACTCCACCACCAAAGGGCTGGGCTCTCAGTGTTTATTTCTCACACACAACCAGTGCTCAGCACTGCAGGAGGATGACATGCATTATTTTAGGGGAGGGCTCTGTGATTTCAAGTGCTACAAGAGACTAAGAGCATCCACCTAATTCTATAGGGACCTAATTGTCAGCTCTGAGAAAACTACTGTGTTGCAACTGGACAGTGACAGGAGACAGGAGCTGCAGCTACTCTACACACATTGCTTCAGAAACCACAAAGATATGCACAAACACTGTCACTCTGCAACCCCACAACCCCTGAACCCAGAGGAAAACTTTTTCTGCTGGGGTTCTGTCTGGGTCTTTAAGTCATGTTAAGATTCAAGTGCCTTGAGCTGCTGAAGCTCTTCCCTTGCAGGCAGCAAAGTCTGTGCTCCCCAAGAATCTTTTGGCAAAAAGAAAGAAGGCCTCAAGCTGCAGGAATTAACATCTTGTTTCCATCCAGTTGGGCTGACTCCAGGGATGGGCAGTTTCCAGTCCTAATTCCAATGTATTGCATAAATACCTATAAATTGGAGATGGGAGCGAGTGGCAGCTCTCCCTGTACATCAAAGTCAGTCTGGCACTGACCTCAAGGCTCCCACCAAAGTGCCACGAGGTTCCAAAGTGTCCTGGGACCATTTGGGCCGTGCCACAGGTCCTGCCTTGGACACACACGACAGACAGACCTAAAACCAAGGTCAGACATGGGTTGGATGTGTTCAGCAGGCACGGAAAAGGGCAAGAAGCTCCTCTTCTGCTTCAGGAGAGTCCGTGTCATCAGCAAAGAGACCAAGTGGCCCCAGTGTCAGCACTGCACAGCCACCCCCAGAAGCCTCACTGCTGCTGGTTTTGTTTCTGGGGCTCTTTCCCAGGCCCATGAGGATATTGCCAGGCCCAGAAGGATATTTTGGATTGGAACAGTAGCTCTATGAACAATCAGACTACAGAGGTGAAGCAAAACCTGACCAAAAATCCAGATTGGAAAAACAACAGTGAAACATAAGAGACTTAAAAAAAACTATCACCTGCATGAGATATACATTAAAAACCAAAGCAAACAAACACAACCAAACAAAAATCCCACAGAACGGCAAGGACAAGCAACTTCCCTCTCTGGAAGAGGGGCTTCCTCCATATTCCACACCAGGGACCTCACTGTGTCACCCTTCTAAGGCAAGACAACCACAGAACGAGTAGTTAGCGCAGATCCTTCCGAAGGACAACGAGCTTCCTTGGCATGGCTGTCCCTGCAAGATCCTTCTGCTTGGCCTCAACTGCCAACGTGCCCTTGTGCCTTTGGGCCAGAATGGGCAGGCAGGCAATGGGAAGATGCTGTAGCACCAGTTTCACAGGTCAGTGCAGTTTTCAATGCATTAAGCCAAAGGATTGTCACCAAACTTGCTTTCCACGCAAGTTTTTGCGAAGAGGGTAAAGCTACACTCCAGCTGCTTCTGTCCTCAGGGCTCCCTCCTGCACTCACTCCTTGCCTGAGCTGTAGATCTTCTGAACTGTGGCTCGTGTGAGCTCCAAATCCTCCGGGTACCGGATTTCCAGCTCTGTATTTGCCAGGTAGTGAATGCCGGTGAACTCGGAAAAGTAGCGGCCGATGTCGGGGTGGGGGATCTCCCGAGGCTCTGAGTTGTATTCCAGGTTCTCTGTTAGGAAAGGAAAGAATCAGTTGTCACCAGGGCAAGTGGCCTGCTGCAAGGCAAGAAACCCTGGGCCTCCCTCAGGCCTCCTCTTCCAGGCCCTAGGAACAGCACATCTCGAGGCTTTGAATTAAAAAAAAAAACCTAATCCAGGAAAATGTGCATGGAATATGCGTGTCCAACTGGGCACAGAGCCTAACCCCCCAGGTGACCCCATTTACCAGTGGCATGAGAACTGTTTTACGCCTGAGACTGTCTCACATGAGGCTGGGGCAGCAGGATGCTGCTCCCACTCTGCTGGTCACAGGTGAGCACAGGGAGAAGCTGCTGCACTGAGCTCAGATCCCTCATGGCCCACGAGAGGTCAATTTTAGGAGAGGTCCTCCTCAAATGCTCCAAGGTGAGCCCACCTGCACAAGGTTGTCCTGGTGGAGGAGTGGAGTGCTTCTTTGCTCAGCCTGTGTTTCCACCATGCCAAGTGTCCAGCCTGGTTTCCAGCCACATCTCACAGCAAAATAAACTCCTCTAAACCAAAAACTCCCCAAGTTAAGCCACAGTTCCTAAGGCATGTTGGCTCTTTCCCAGAGCAGCCCATTTCCTCCTTTGTACCACAAGACAACCTGATTAGGCACAAGAGTTAAAGAACACCAAAACCCAAAGGTGACCCCAGCCTGGGGCCGCTCTGCTCTGCAGGCTCAGCACAGAGCAGGATGGCTGGGAGCACATCCCACACAGGTGCCCTGCAGCAGTCCCTCAATGATGTCACTTTTTCCAGCACAGTGCCAGATAACAGAGAAACTATCTAAAAGGAAAAAAAAAAAGCTGCCTAAATATCAAAGGCTGACTTTGGGCAGGGCAGGAACAAGATGTGATGCAGAGAATGTCATTCAGGACTAATCTGCCTCTGAAATTCAATTCACTACAGAGAGCACAGAGAATTCATATTAACCCAGCCAGGCTCTTTGAAGCTGCTGCAGAGGCACAAGAGCCTTGTATCCCTCTGAAATGGTGCAGTCCAGTCCTAGAGGCTGGAAAAGGACCTCTCTGGATGCTGCACCACTGCGGAAAAGAATTCCCACTGCCGAGCGCTCTGCAGCAGCGCGGCTGAGCGGGGAGAGGCACACGGGGAAAGGCAGGGAGGGAAGGGGAGCTGGCAGGGGCTGAGGCTCACAGCAGCAAGCTCAGCACAAGGTGGGAGGCTGAGAAACGTGCTGACAAGCAGTTCCAAGCCACAGAGAGCCAGCCCGTGCTGCCACAAGGCAACCAGAGCACAGACAAGGGCACGCAGGTAGCAAACTCACTGCATGACACAGGTGGTTTGGAACCAGCTCCAGCTCGACCTGCAGATTTACAGGAAGGGCTCACAGTGAGGTAGATTTACCTATAATAAGCTTGGCGTTATTTCAGAGAAACCTCCACATGCAGATTTGTTTAAGATTCTTTCAGGAAAAAACTCATTCCCTCCCCAGAGTCAGGTCAGGAGGTTATGAAATAATCCTTCTCAAATGATGATATTTTAGAGGGGATATCAACAGCCAGGCAGCAAGCAAGGACAAACCCTACAATTTTCCTGAGCAAAACACTTGGATGCCACAGAGACAACAGTGTTGACCTACAGCTTGGCTGAAATACACTGTGGGACCAGCCAGAATTCTGCTTGTTTAAAAACCATTAGACAAAAGATAAGCAATGACTCAGCCCCAGCAGCATTATGGACAATTACCTGATTAGTCTCCACCAAGATGCATGTTTCAGTATTAACCCAGGGTTTTTGGTTTCTGAGACTCTCTGAGAGGCCAACCCCTGTTTAACGTGAGCCATCAGGTTGAGCTGCAATGTTCCCACTTTTATTTTTGGACCACCGAATATAAAGCAACTCTCAGGGCAGTGGGAAACACCTGCACTTTAAATCTACAAAGGTAGGAGTGTTCCTTCCTATAAAACCACCTCTTGCTCATGGGGCCAGAATATCCAGGGAGCATGTAGGGAAAGGGCTGAGTGCATTTTGGTCAGCATCCCCCCTCCAGCAGCTTCCACATCTTGTCTTAGCAAAACACACTGTGGCTGTGCAGCTGCCCTGTCAGCTGGATGGGATGCCTCCCTGCCACAGGGAGAACACAAACATGAGGCAAACAGACACTCTTTTTACAATATACAGTCACAGATGTATTCTTCTATTTTAATTTTCTTCTGAACTTCAGTTTGACACCTCTTCCTGTATCCTAACCACACATTCTGACCAACAGGTAAGAATTTCCTCTTACAGTATGTTGCATAAAGAACATGTTGTAAGGACTCCTACACCTTTTTGCACTAGTAAAGAGATATAACATTTTGCTCTTATGAAAAGTGGTACTGAAAGCCATATTACCTGTGTTCCCTGGGATCCTCACACAGGCAGTCTCTCCATGTCAGCTGCAAGTAAAAAGCCCATGTGCTCCCTCACAAATCCTATTCCAGATCCTGCCCAAGGTGCCATTCAATGAGCAAAGCTGCTGACAGACCTTCAGCAAAAGCTGAATGACTTCTCTCAAAGCAGCAACCCATACCACAAACCCAATGGCATTGCTGTGAAGGAGTGTTTTAAGGCCACTTAAACACACTTCTTGGGCAAGAGGAAATGACACCACAGTGGGCCTTAATGTCCATTCCTTGCAGTGCTGATTTTGTGGAGAGCAAACAAAGCAGGCCATGATTCAGGATCATTTTCCTTCCTGCCTCAGTCTCTACTAACAGTTTACGTTTCACATGAAAGAGTTGCTCACTTAAGCATCCCTTTCTCCTAAAGTAACCACAGGAGCCTCCTGCTCACCTTGGGCAGCGTATCTGCACGAGCCATCTTCCACAAGGACGTTGTAGAAGGGCTGGTGGGGGCCGTGGGGAAGGCTGTGGACGTTCATGTTCCGGATCCACTCGTGCCCCATCATGCAGGCAGGATCCCAGCCGTAGATCACACAGTTATAGCCGTATCTAATCAAAGAGATTGCACACCAAAGGCTGTGAAAACTCCAGAGCCAGCTCTTTTTCCTCCAGACTAATACAGGACAACCAGGATAGGAACCTCCTGTGAGCTGGCACAAGGAGGAGAGGAAAGGAAAAAACCAATTCAGGAAGATTGTGTGTGTATTTTGAGGAGAGGGAAATGACTAGGAGAGACTGGATAAACAGACAGGAATAAACAGTTGAAGACAAAAGAAAATCAAATGTGAGCAAGAAAAGAGAATAGGGAAGAGACTGGAATTCAGCAACCTGAACAAGAAACAAGAAATAGGGAAGGAATGAACTGCCCTACTGCGCTGTGCAATTCTGTGCCCATCACACAGACATGGTAATCCCAACACCGAGCTCCCAGAAACAAAGGCATCATTATTTACAGAATATTTACGGGATTAATTGTGAGGTATTATAAGATCACTGCTGATGCCCTTAAAATATGCTCCACATGTCTTGTTGAGTCAGAGGAGTGTCCAAAGCAACACAAAGCTGGCATGTCACTGTGGCAGAGCAGCACAGACAGGAGCACAAAGCCTCTGTGCAGCGCAGGCAGAGGAGGGAGGAACAGCACAGGGAATGATCCATAAGCTGTTTCAGGAATATCAGAAGCTCTACTGAAGTGGATTCTGTTCCACGGTCCCTCATTAACTAATGATGGTGTTTCTTTGAGAGCTCTGGGAATTCTACCTGTGTGATATATGACGACTCAGACCCTCACAAACCTCTCTGCAAGCCAGCAACAGTGCAAACACTTGCTCTTTCCAAGCACAGGCAGAGCTGCTCCCATTTCCCTACACAGCCCATGGCACAGATGCACGTGCCTGGCGTTTTCCATCCCAGGCACCTCCTCGGCAGCTCCAACCACATCTCCCTGCTGTCAGAACAAACCCTTCTGCAGGCTGGCAGCACAGGGAAGGCCTTGCAGAGCTCACCTCTTGTGTTTCATGATGAGCCCTATGGAAAAGCAGACCTCCTTGTGCTTCTCATCTGAGCGGTGCTTCACCTCAGGCCCCACCTCCTCCTTGCGCCGCTCGATGTGCTCCAGGGTGTGCTGCACCAGGTACCCCACGGCCCCGTGCTGGGAGGGGTCCAGAGCCTGGATGTGCTGCAGGATGTCCAGGACCTTCAGCAACCAAAGCAAAACCAGATTCAGAACCAGTGCCTGCAGCAGCCTGATGCTTATAAACACACACAGATGTATTCCTGTGTTAGCTGGCTTGGAAGGGCTCAGGCCTAGGGATGTGCCACGTGGATTTCTCTGCTTGTTACACACTGTGCTTGACCTGCACAAACTGCACACAGTCCTCTCCTTCTCTATTTGCACAGCTCCTGACTTCCACGGAAGGGCACTGGGGAGCACAGCAGCTCCTTAAAACTAAGTCACACAAGTTAATCACCTCATGTTTTGTGACCACAGGGCACTGATGGGAGTATTTCCCAAGGTTTCTGAAATGTTACAGGAATACTGTTGTTGGTGTCCCAAAACTGCTGCTCTGAAGTGATTCCATGTGACTTCTGCTGCACTTCAGAACTAGTATTTTAACCTAAAAGAGTTCTTCAGTGTGTCTGTGGGAGCCTGGCACGGAGAAATAGGGCAGCACTGAGGGAAATGCAAATAACCTCTAAGATGCTTTCCTACGGAATAGTGAACGAGACAGAAAACCTGCTCGTCTCAGGATGAGTAAAGAACAACTTTAAATGTGCCCTTAAAGCAGCAAACCCCGTAGATCCACAATCCCAACCTTGCAACACCCTCTGGCACAAGAGCAGAGCATCTGCTGCCAAGCTGGTCAGAGGCAGGCGATGCAAATTTTACATCTTTGTTAAAAGCAAGGGAAAAAAATCCCCATCGTGTTGCCTAAACATGTTGGGAAAAGACAGGTATCTGTCCCAATGTCAAATACCTCAAGTGATGCCACAGCCCCAAAATCTGACACACTTTGGCACATGATAAAAGGTTTTTCTCCTTGATCACATGCTGGAAAGTTTGGTCCCTCCAAGTTTAGAGCAACAGCAGCAAAGGAATAGAAATTTCAGGTTCCTGAGCATTAATATTAGCCAAGAAGTGAGGAAAATCAATTAAAAAAAACAACAGGTGAGTAATTTGGTAGCAGAAGAAACACAGCTCAGGCTCCATGGCCACTTTAACTCTCTTAAGAATTAAGGAGGTGATAATCCTGAAAAATCCTACAGAAAGGGGAAGGCCTAGAACAGTAATCCCAGCTGCCAGAGATTCTTAAGAATTTCATTTATTGTTATTTGCAAATATTTAGGACAACATTCTGTGTAGCTCTGAATGACTTCTAAGATTTACTACCACTTTCCATAAATCTGGCAGACCCCTATAAAATCTGGTACCTTCTGTCTTGTCAGAGAGCATTCTCTCTGGTTAGCTACAATCCTACCAGACAGCTTGGAATGCCTGGATGCAATCCCGAAAAGTCCAAATTTGTCCATTTCCACTGCATCTGGTAACTGGGTGCAGAGAACTCCACATAAAACTCAGCCATGGGGTGGTACTGGGTGTTCTGTAGAGCCTTGGGGCTCTACAAACACATCCCTGAGTGCCAGGGAGGGGAAGGAAGACCTTCCAGTGTTCCCTTGAGCTGTCCCCTATTTATGTACAGTTGCCATTTCACCTCAGGGAGTCCCTCCCATGCACAATTTCTTAGTTTGCACTGTTTTTTTCTGTGGTGACCCTGAAACTTGCTGCTCTAAGAAAGGAATGCCAAGCTTAGCACAGTTTGTTCTTCAAAAAGAAAGCAGCTTCTCCAGCAGTCCTGAGTCAGAAAATTTGGTGGAAAAAGCTTTGTTTTCTGCTCAGCTGTCCAGATAACACTCCTGCCCTCTCCACACACCTCACATTTGGGACTGGCACAGGCACTGCCCCAAAGCTGAGCTTCACTGAAGCAGCACAGGAAATTCTGACCTCTTTGCTGCACTGTCACGTAAAGAAATCATACTTTTTTGAGTTATAGGCTTCTTCCCTTTGCCTTCCCCTGGTTCAGTGAGAGACTCTGATCATCCACACAACCCCATAATCTCAGCACCTTCTTTCCCACACTCACAACACTGCAGGACTCGAGTTGCTACACCAAAGGTAATAATCAAATTGAATTCCAAGGCTAGGAAATTGCTTTTTCACAAGAGCCACAGATTGTGTGGTCAAGGTTTCAGAGAACAGCTTTGGTCATGTTTATAACAGAGAACTTCTCCAAGCCTTCTGATGAGGCAATTGCTTCTTTTACATGAGTCCAACAAGAGTTTTACCACCACGAGCACAATCCAGGCATAAACCAAACAGGATGATCTTGTAACTTTCAGCTAAAAGTGTTGTTTGCAAGATAGGCTGTGAGGCTTGGGCAGTAAATCATGAATTATGACACAAGGCCACTCACGAATCTCCCCAAGGACAAGCAGGCACGAATCTTCCTCTCTTCCCTGCTTTGTTGTGCTAGGAATTGATTCCCTGCAATGTGATAACTCATTCAACTGCATTTATCACAGAAACAACTTGTAGCACACTGTAACACAAGCTGAGGTAGTCCAAAAATCAATAGCCCCGTGTTAATAGTGCTTAGCCTACCCAAAAACATACAACCGAGTGGAGAGGTACCTTTTCTGGCCAGATTCCCAGGTGGAAGTATAACCTAGCCTGGAGCATTAGATGCTGCACATTGTCCGGATACATGGCCAGGTACAGATCCAAGGAGTCTCTCAAGAGCTGGTAAGACTGATCAGTGCTTTCTCTGCCAGCAAAAAAGAAACTCAGTTGTAAGGCTCTGCAACCCCTACCCCCAGTACTTTGATGGACAGGGAGAGTCCCCAGAAATGATGCTACGGGTACAGGCATGCTCCCTGAGTCAGGGACTCCAGCATGGACTCATCACATCCAACAGCCTGCTCAGGAGGAGAAACACTACACAGCTGATGACTGGACTCTGCCCTCCCACTCCACTGCTCTTCTCCTTGGTCAAACAACCCTACACAGAGAATTCACTCTCCAAGCCACTTCCTTGGGAAACCTGCTTCTGTTCCCCTGACACCCAAAGCAATCCTTTAACTCTTGTGATTTCTGTCTGTGGCTACTTGGGAAAGAGATTATCAGGAGCATCTAAAAATAAAACTCAGATGTTTTACGCACCAACAGTATCCCTGAAACTGCTCCTTTGAGCATGTGGGTTGTGCTTACCAGATTACAACAAAGGTCTCTGCTCTTAAGGACAGTCCCTGTCAGCTTTTCAGAAAGAAACACAACATCTGTCTATTTTCATGAGGGGAACTAGTTTTACTAAACACTTTTGTTTCCACTCGGGTGCAGGTGATTAAAAGCAACCAGACAATGCATTGTGACAGACCAGTCTCATGGGGTGACTGACACCTTTCTGAAGCACTCGCTCAAACACCACGAAGCAGCAGTTTTGGGTATGATGGCAGCATACTCTGGGCCCTCAGAGGTCAGATGATCCTCAACTCACCGCTTGCCAAGGTTCAGGAGGTTGCCCACCATACGCTGCAGGACCTCTTTGGAAGTCACCACTCCATAGAACTCCTCTGTCACGTGGTGCCCAATCAGGTACTCACACTCCTTCACCGTCAGCTGCTTCCCCTTCCCAAAGGCGTCGATGTAGGTGTAGTCAAAAATATCTGTGCTCCTGAGGAAACCACGAGGAACCAAACTGTGAAGAAGGGTCTCCTGGTAAAGCAGGATTAGCTATTTCTCATCTTCCCTCAGCACTTCCAAGCTTGTTTGTAAAACAAGTGTCCCCCCTCCAAAAGAGAGATTACCTGGTACCTTCTCCCCCTTTCCTAATATTCTTAAGAGAAACATCACTTTATGGTTACTGTTATTTCAGGAAATCTGTTCCCACTCAGCAGCAGCAGAGCTGAGCTCCGGGAAAACTTTTCTAGAGGTTTCATCTTTCCCCCTGTATAGGTTATAATTCCAGCTGGAAAATAACTAAACATTCTCATACAGGTCTGGAGCTGTAAAAGTTTTCTGGGTTTTGTTACTGAGGGCACAACTCCCAAGTTCAGCAGGTCACTCACCCTTCTTTTCCTTGACACCACCGCAGCAGAAAGTGGCTGGGGAAGTTGACTGGTTCCAGTTTGACTCCCAGCTGCCTGGCAATTGTTAAATAAAGCACTGACAAACTGATGGGAATTCCTGTCCTGCGGATCAAAACCTGGGGGAGAAAAACGTGAGAAAAACATGTGGGGTGCTGAGAAAAACACAAAACCCCAAGGTTTGATTTCACAAATGAAAACATGACAACTTGACAGAATATGCACTAAAATATGGTATTCTATTTAACAGCTAGTTGTTCTTCAGAGAGAGAATTATTTGTCTGGCTACATCGGGACAAACAAATACCACAAATAGAATGTCTCAAGTCTTGCAGCCTCGTATTTTTTGCTGAAAACACACCTGGTGAATGTATGAATTCAGGGAGTTATAGTAATCCAGCTCGTTTCCTTTGTATTTTAACTGCTCATAGAGGACACAGTTCATGGCATCAAGTACCTGCCGCTGAAGTTCCACTTCTGGAACGGGGACCTCTCCTGAAAACACACACAATGAGATAAAGACTGAGAAAACAAGTGCACTTAACCTTTGTGATGTGATCCTTATACCAGAAATCTTTCTATGCATTCATTTCCTCCTTGAAAGCCAGCAAACATTAGAGTGTTTATAAAAAACAAGCAGCAAGATGCTGCCTGACCTCTGGAGATGTTAAAACATGCATTTTTTATTGTTGCTGATCTTCTGGGACTTGCAGAAAACAGGATGTTACCCTGTTCACAGCTCTGCTACAGATATCAGGGCTATTAAGACTTCAGGGACAAATGGGAAAAAAGAGAAAAAAGAATTCCCCTCACAGTTTTGTTTGCTCAACTTCAGATGGACTGAACCCTGGGCGGTTGAGTTTCTGCGGCTGAACAAACAGCTGTTTCCTAAATGATGGTTTAGGCAAATGTCAGCAAGTGTTTGCCAGGGGATAAAGAACAACAACTCCTTAAGCTGCTACAGTTCAGCAGCTGTTTCCCCTTGTCTGCCCAGACCCAGACTCGCAGCAAAGCCCCTTTCTGTACAGTACCTGCCTTGGAGGCCAGGCTGGGGTGTCTCGGGTTCTTGGTCCGCAGCACTTTGCGCACTTTGTCTGTGATATCGTCCACCTGTGCCTGGACACTTTTTAAGCAGATGTCTGACAGGGGGTTACAGTATTGGTCAATTAAAACAGCACCTGGAAGAGACAAACTGCATAAGAAACAGGACTTCAGTTTTTTCCTTGCTTCGTTTTGCCTGCTCTGCATTCCAGGCATCCAGCGAGCAATTCCAGCAGAACATCAGAGCTTGCAGTTTACAGTTTGCAGCCACACATTGGATTTATCACACAAGATGCAAAGAATGAGCTGACATGATAAACAGCCAAATAAATTCAGTATTCCTCTCTCTGAAAGGGAAAGCAGTGGGTTTGCACACTGAGCAGGTATGCTGCTAGGCCAGGCTTAACCAGGCAGCTCTGCGGTCACACCGCATCCCCCGGCACCTTCCCAGCTTACAGTGGTTTTTATTCAGAGCCTGAAACAACCCCAACTTCACTTCTGCTTCAGCTCTGATTTCTTCCTGCTATATCCTCCTGGGCTGTCATTCTGGTTCTCCTCTGCTACATTCATCTTTCCCTTCCACACCTGCCCTCCATCTTCTTACCAAAACCCCACTGCATCAGGACAAACTTTCATTGTCCTTCTGACCAAGTCTCTCCTGCCAAACCTCTGCAGGAAAAAACCATCCCCTTCACAGCATCTTCTCTTTGTCATCACTGCTCTTTCCAAAGCCTCATACTGCCCAGGCTTTGGAATTCACTGCAGTCACCTGCAGGAATTCTGCATGGATCATCCCTCTTTAGCATCCATGACAATTCTGTAATTCAGCGAATTCATCAGGCCCCAAGTCATGGCTTCATTTAGTCCCTTGAAGTGTTCGCTGTGCTGGCCAGGTGGAACCTCACAAGAGACCTGCTGGTGCTCTGACACGGCTCTAATAATCTGCCCTTCATGGCAGACAAATACACCTATGTGTGACCCACAGGATTGACATAATTAACTGTCTTCACTGTTTCCAGAAAAAGCCACTTTGGCTTTCCCTTCTTGTCCTTCCTCAAAGTCCATTGTCACCAACAAGAGGCAGCTTTGGTGTCAGAGACCCTTTCACATGACATTTTGGAATATATACCAAGAGCAAGGCACTCTTCTAAAGACACTGGCAGCTTTTGATGCATTCAGAAGACTGTCTTCCCCCCCCAGGAAGCTTGAAATGAAGGATAATCCAGAAGAGTGAGGACATAAACCGCAGAAAAACTTTTTCTTTCTTGTTATCAGTGCACATGTTACTGTCCCATCGTGTGACTGAACCCCCAACCACTCCCCACCCCTGCACTGCAGCTTCAAGATTCCAGCAGTCACACAGTTCTTGAAGGGCAGCCCCATGCACATAATTCCCCCTGCTTGCTCCTTGCCCTTATCATGGAAAAGGACAGAACAGGGAGGTGACTGGAAATCAGCTCAGCTGGTCTCTTAGACCCAGTGCAGCCCATGGGCCACAGCTGAAATGCTCCTGCAGTGTCACTCATTAGGATGCTGAGTTACTGCTCATTTCCTCAGCACACTGTTCAACACCCCAGTGTTTTAACCCTTCCTGCACTGCTTTTCAGCTCAGCTGTCGAGGGGCACTGACAGAACGTGTCATCCTGACATTCTGCCACAACACCGCGGCAGGGTTTGAAGGGTCTCAGGTACATCAAAAATCCGGCCGTGATTCCAAGTTGCTGTCCAAGGGCCAGCTGAAATATAAGCAAGGAGTGCTCCTTCCAAGTAAAACAACAGTGATGGGAAGTTGGCATTAGGTGCTCAGCATGGGATTTGTGCCAAACACTCACCCTCCAAAAACGACTGTCGATCGGTCGGGCGCTGCAGATACTCCTTCAGGTTTTTTAATATATTCTGTTGCCGTAGGAAATATAGAATTTTCTTGGCATAATACTTCCAGGTGAGGCCTTTCCTGCACATTTAAATACAAAAAGTAGCATTGCCCTAAACAAGTATTTTAAGGGTGAACATTAGATTTAACTTTTCCAGTTAATAATTTAGATTATTGCTTTTCTTAACAAGTTTGACAACACTGTCACTGAAAAGTCAACCAAAAAGGTAAATATTAAGAGGAGATTAATCATCAAAAACCCCACAATGTAAGACATTGTCGAAACATTGTTCTTAGCATCTCTGATTTTTATCTATCATCAATATATATTTTAAGAAGATATATTATCGGGAGAATCCACACTAATTAAAGTAGCTCAGGAGTATCTGATACAAATCCTATATTTTATTCATACACTATTACCCTCTGTCTGACTGGATCCCTCCAGAGTCAATCTGAAAGCATCCTCTCACCATTAATGAGGGCTATGAATGTGAGTCCAAGAGTATTCAGCAGAAAACCAAAATTCCCCAGAGGAAAACCAATCCCACTGCTCTGCAAAGGCAGGAAGAGACCAACAGTCAAGCTGTAGATGACACAATTCCAAAACTTTGTACAGTAAAGCCCCTGCACTTTCTAAATTAACAAGTGGAGGCAGAGAAGCAGCACTGGAGAGCTGGTTACTATCCAGGTAAGGTTTGAAGAGGTCACCTGAAACATGACAAACTCAAGAGGTGTTCACACCACATGCACCTAAACAAGCCCTGGCCTCAAAAAAACCCAAAGGGAGAATTCTTCTCATTCCCAGGCTCTGCCCTTGCCATGTGTTTAAAACAAGCCCAGTTTCCTTCTTCAGAAAAAACAGTCTTTCCCTGCTGACACTTCCTCTCCTCCAGACTGCAGGTCAAGTCAGGCTTCTCCATCCTCCTGGAGAGGAGGACAACCAAACCTCGTAAGGCTTTATCCTCTTCCAGTTAACTGGGATCCTCAATTGGGACAACTGCTTTATTGGGGTATCTTCCAGGGCAATGATTTAGCCTAATGTTGCTGAATGGCAATGACTACAGCTTAATCAGGGTGTAATTAGCAGCAATTCTGCTTTATGGGGAGGCATTTGGCCAGTGCAAAGGCTCAGAAGCTTTTCAACCAATTGTCAAGTGAGAGATGCTCAGTCCCAGTTTAAATGGAGAAGGCAATAAAATGGCTGTGAAAAGGCAAAAATGAGATGATTGCCATTCCAGTTACGTTTTTTCAAGCTCTACTGACAGTCCCTCTAATCAAGGCTGTTAGACCCTATAAAGAGCAACCTATCACTGCTTTGCAGCACACCAAAACCATCCTAGTTAGATGCTACCAGCAGAAAAAACTTCAAGGAAAGCAGTGACTTATTATCTTGCCCAGTGTTCATCATGGTGATGAGAACACCCGGGCAGATGCAAACCAGAAGTTTTATTTACCTGCTTGGCATTTCACTTGTCTGAATCACTTCCAGAACTGTCAATTTTAATTTAGCAGTGGCTGTGTTAAACTCAGATTTAAACTCTGAATTAAACCCTTATCTGGGGACAAAAATTGTACCAACCTATTACAGCTGAGAAAAGCAACAAGAGCTCTAATATCATGATACAAGAATCCAAGGTGGCAATCCCCAAGTATTCCTGCTCGCCCTTGGTGGTGTGGCCTCATCCTACAAATCAGTTCAGTAAAACTGATCCAGGCTTAAATAAAACAGGAACATGAGGATGGGAACTGCTTAAGCTAGAACTGCTGCAGAGAAGAGGGTCCATAGAATTTGTCCCAGGAGATGTCATGATCTGGCAAGGAAATAAGCAAACAGCAACACAAAGTCAGGGCACCTCCTTTTTGTGGGACAGTTTACATGGTTTCTTCTGGAAATACTCAATTTGTTCTGCAGTTAAACACACAGCAATACCTCCCAGCCTTGGTAAGCCTGGGGGTGTAGTGTAAGGAGTGACACAAGGACAGGAGCCAAGGTCAGGCATTCACCACAGTGCTGTTCTCGTTCAATTGGTAGGAGTGGGGAAATCCCTGTCATTCCCAATCCCTCTCTCTCTTACCTTCCTTCCATGTTAAGGATACACATCAGCTCATCCTCAAAGAAATGACTCGGGCATCCCAGAGTCTCAATGTCACTGAATCCATCACAGGGCACCTGTCAAACCAGACAATGAGTTAGGCAGAGCACAACAGGTGAATATAACTCCATAAAAAAAAAAAATCCTCAAAACCAATTTTGTTCTGTTTTTTAAAATTCATGCAAGACCTTAAAAATGTCCAGCTCACCAAATGCTCCCAGTTTGTACTCCATGGATTTATTACATGGATCCACTGAGAGCATCCTACAGCAATTTGAGCCAAATTCTACAGCATTTGGGTGGGTTAAGGACCAGCAGAAGCACATCACACCTCATGCAACCTGGGCCCAAGCTGGAAGTAATTTTAAGGTAGAATTCTTGTGGTTGATTGAACCTCTACATACATTCCCCAGAGCAAAAGATTAATCCTGGGGGAAGGAATGAAGAGGCAGGAGCCTTTACTTTTTGGAACAGCCATTTATGCATCTATATTAAGAACAGCTATTTTCTTCCAGAATTCAGAATTAGTTTTTAAACTTCGGTTGAACTATAAAAAAATTTGCTTTCAAGCTTTTCCTTATAAGACGTGGGCCAATACTGGGCTGGAAGTCTCTTCCTTTCAGTTCTAAGCAGGGAATCAAGCTGCAGCTTCTTGGCCCACAGGAGATGATTCTCATTATCAGGCCTTTGGGTATTGTTAATGGTCTCTCAGTAGTCTGTGCATACGTGATTAAAGGAACAGGAATCCAGGAGCTTCTTTTCCCAGTTAATGCTCTGACAATTCTCCACGGACAAACACGTGTCTGCTGCAACTACAGTGGAAGAGAAGAGCTAAGAGACACCAAACACCCAACAAGCTCCACAGTCACCTTCTCCAGGGGTGAAAAAGAGCCAAGAGACACCAAACACCCAACAAGCCCCACAGCCACCTTCTCCAGGGGTGAAAAAGAGCCAAGAGACACCAAACACCCAACTGGATCCACAGCCACCTTCTCCAGGGGTGAAAAAGAGCCAAGAGACACCAAACACCCAACTGGATCCACAGCCACCTTCTCCAGGGGTGAAAAAGAGCCAAGAGACACCAAACACCCAACTGGATCCACAGCCACCTTCTCCAGGGGTGAAATTACTTGCCAACTCTTGCTTAAAATCAGGTGAGAGGATTTCAACATGGGTCTCCTGGATCTCAGGGGAATTCTCTACTGGACTACAACATTTTTGCCCAGAAACCACAGAGGGGAGGCTTTTTAGTGGCTCTTGTGTGAACTTTTAAATTCAGCCAAAGTTCCAGGCAGCATTTATGCTTATTTCACAGAATTTCAGGCTGACCCAACTGGACAACTTGCCAAAATCCACAGGCACCAACTAAGCAAACAGACAATGAAATATCTGCTGTTCCACGTGCGTGTCAGTCTCTCCAAGACACCACATTTTCACCTTTTTCCCACTGAACACAAAAGCATCTTGGTGACATGGCTGGGTGAAGAACTTCAATAACACACTTTCCAATTCAGTGCCCCTATTGTGCCTTGCTCCTGATTTCAAATGCCTCATGACAGCTCTCAGGACACATCCTTGAACAAGGCCTGGAGTGGCCGTGGTATGTGTCAACAAACTATCTGGCCTTCAGGAGTTCCCAGAACCAGGTCTGAACATACAGACATAAGCAAAGACTTTTTAAAGCTGAGTGCAATCAGAGAATGCATGTTGGACCTTTGGATTTTGAACTCTCTCCCTTTTTGGCTGTGATTTAGCATTTTCACACAAAGTGAGGAAATAGGAAGTGTCTGACTGAACAGTTGAGATGATGTGAAGAGAGATGAAAGATAAACTAATAAAACTTTGATCAAAATCAAGTCAGTTCAATCTTTGAATAATCCTGAGCTGGAAGGGACCCGCAGGATCATCAGTCCAACTCCTGGCCCTGCACAGACACCCCAACAATCTCACCCTGTCCCTCAGAGCATTGTCCAAACGCTCCCTGAGCTCTGGCAGCCTTGGTGCTGTGCTCACTGCCCTGCGGAGCCTGGGCAGTGCCCAACCACCCTCTGGGGGAATAATCTTCTCCTAATAATAATTTTTTAAAAGGCAAAACCACCTGGGAAATAAACAACTTTTGAAAGAATATAACTTCCTGATGTGAATGCTCAGCCAGTCTTGAGGGAACGGCCTGAAGTTGCACGAGAGGTAGGTGAGGTATTAGGGAAAATTTCTACACAGAACAGGTTGTTAAGCATTGGAATAAGCTGTTTAGGGAAGTGGTGGAATCACTGTCCTTGGAAGTGTTCGAAAAATGCGTGTATGTGGCACCTGGGGACATGGGTTGGACTCAGAGGGCTTTTCCAACCTTCCTGATTCTATTAATGACTCTAATAACCGTTCTATTAAGTAAGTTGCAGGTTGTTGCACATACATACAGAAGACTTACGTGTTCTGAAAAGAACCTTTTGGAGAAGGAAGCTACAATTCTCTGGGCTTCCAGCCCTGCGTTGTGCCGTGCTTTGTACTCCTCCAGCCAGCTCACGCCGTCCGTGTGGCTGTAGTACTTCAGCAGCGATGGCCACCTGCACCACAAGGCACAAATGAACAGCACCATTAGTGTTTCACACCCATGAGAGCCTCCAGAACTGGGAAATGCTGTTTGTTGTAACCACGTGACTCCAGGGGCTGAGGCCCTGCCCGGCTTTAAAGGTAATTGTATAAAACAGACTCAAAAATCAAAGCACAAACCCACCAATTTCATCCGCCTGTTGATTACTTAAAATTAACATTTCCTAAAGCCTGCCAAGACAAAACCTTCAAAGGGCTCATACTCCAGGATTTCAGTATCTAAATCTCCTAATTGTTCTACTTTTATAATTAAAAGAGTAGCACAAAGAAGTATCCCATGGAAGCTAACTAGGCACCTGACACTGTCCTGTGTTCTTCCTGCCACCTCCGGGGGTGCTAATTATAAAAGGCTGCACAAAACAGAGCTCTCTGCATTGCCCTTGCTGGTTGCAACATCTGCTGGAGCAGAACAGAATCCTGAAGTCAAATCCTGACAGCAAAATTCTTTAGCAGTTCATTTTTGATCCAAGAAATAATTATTTCCAAAAAACCAAACATAGCTTCCTTGTAAAAAAATCTCCACAACCTGCTTTACTGAGTCTAGAAATCCAAAAACTAAAACACTAATTAAGAGTTTCAAGGTTCAACTAAAAATCTAACTTCAGGTCATGCTTTGGGGGCTCTTAGCAGCACCTTTTCTAATAAGGTGGGTGTGCAATAAAACACATGCCAGCCCAGCAATTCCCATGGCTATTGTGAAGACTTCGAGATCACTTGTGTAAGAAACATGAGGAAGAATCAGCACAAATGGAAATACTTTGGAAAGAAAGCTGAGAGAAATGTCTCCTGCAATCTGCTGGGACTTTTACTTCATGTTTTGAAATTCTGTTGATTATTACTGGTTTATATAAAACATTTTCCTTCAACCACATGGACTGCCTAGATTTTTTTCAGGTTCTATCTATCTATCTATCTATCTATCTATCTATCTATCTATCTATCTATCTATCTATCTTTATTTATTTATAAAGAGAGAGAAGACCAAATGTTTACATCACTATCACTAAATAACCTTTGATTCTTTCCAGGTTATATACATATAATGTATTTATTTACTTGGATAAAGAGAAAGAAGGCCAAATGTTTATATCACTACTCCTGCATAAAATTTATTACCAGTGACCAAAATGCACAATTGGGTTTGACCGCACTTGGGAGACATTTCACTGCTAATTAATAATTAAACTACCCTTCAATTGCCTTTACAAAATAAAGTCAAATAACCTCATGTGATATAACAACCTGAATCCCTGGCCTTTCATTTACTGCTGAAACACAGCCAGCTCACAATAACCATCACAATCCTTTATTTTGGGATGAGAAAGAATAATTTCTTGAGTTGAAATGATACTGGGAATTTTAGGAAGATAAAGTGCAATTTCTCACGATGGAATCCAGCCAGGGCAACAAGGTCAACGTGCAACCTCCTGCCAAAAGTTGCATTATCAAGGAGAGAGGAGGAGAGCAGCATGTGCTAATCACCCACCACATCCCCTTCCAGCTGCTGGATCCCAACCAGTGTTAAACTTCCAGAAATTACAGCCACTGAATTGGTGAAAGTCAATTCCAGGCCATGGTTTGGTGATTTGGGGAAGCTGTAATTGGTCAATAGCCTTTTTCACCCGTGAAAAGAGAATAATCCTCTCATTTGGGCTACGCTAAATTTTAGAAGCCAAGTGCCAATCAGGGAAAGCAATTTGGCTACTTTTCCTGTGCCATGACAGACAAAAGCAGGTAACAGATGAGCAGGTTCTGTGCTACAGAGGCTGGAGGCCCCAGAGACGAGTGGTGGTGCCTCCAGGACTGCTGAAACCAGCACAGCATCAGCAAAGTCACACCCACGCTTCATTCCCTGCTAAAATGTGAACAGTTCCCCTGATTAAAACACAGCTTTACCCCCACCCGGCACCCTGTGAGTGCCCTTGGGGGAGATGAAACTCCACAGCAGCAAAAGTGCATCCCAAGGATTTTGGTACTTGTGGCAACAGTTCTCCCCAAAGCCCCACAAATAAAACACCTCCCTGCTGGAAAGGATTAGTCCTGCAATAGAGCAGGTGCTGGCAGATGTTTTGGAAGGTGCATTTGGGGCACCACAATCCACAACCCCAGTGCACCCCTGTGTGTAACCCTGGCAGATCCCGGCTGGGCGTGGGGAGTGCAGGCGACCGGGGTGCAAGGGGCTGCAGGACGACCTCCAAGCAAGGGGCTGCAGGACGACCTCCAAGCAAGGGGCTGCAGGACGATCTCCCAAGCAAGGGGCTNAAGGGCTGCAGGATGATCTCCCAAGCAAGGGGCTGCAGGACGATCTCCCAAGCAAAGGGCTGCAGGACGATCTCCCAAGCAAGGGGCTGCAGGATGATCTCCCAAGCAAAGGGCTGCAGGATGATCTCCCAAGCAAGGGGCTGCAGGACGATCTCCAAGCAAAGGGCTGCAGGACGATCACCAAGCAAGGGGCTGCCCGGACAGAGCTCCCGAGGGCAGCGGGCTCGGCCCGGTCCCACCCCACGGCATTCGGGCAGCCCCGGATCCCTCCCTGGAGAAGGACACCTGCCCCGGGAAGCTGTGGCTGCCCCAGCCCTGGAAGCGCCCAAGTCTGGGTGGGATACACTTGGAGCACCGTGGGCTAATGGAAGGTTCCAGGGGGTGGAACTGGACGGGCTTTTCGGTCCCTTCCCATCCAAACCAGCGCTGGACTCCACGATTCCCCCCCGCCCCCCTCCTCGAACGCCAGCGGGGCCCCGCGAGGAGACACCGGGATGGGGAGTTGGGGCTGCACTTCCACACCCACTCACCGACCACCCTCCCCGACCCTCCCAGGCCCGGAGGGGCTCCGGGAACCGCTGCGGGAACCGCTGCGGGCACCACCCCGGGATCCCCCGAGCGCCGAGGCCGCCGCGGGCCCCGCCGGCCGGGCCGGGCCGGGGCGCGGGGCCCACCTGAGGCNNNNGGGGGGAGCCCCCCCCGCCACACCTTGCCGCGGGGCTGGCAGGCCTCCCGCAGGCGGCGGCAGGTGCAGGAGACGCGGCCGATGTCGGCGGCGCCCAGCACGTCGCAGCAGAGGATGAGCTCCAGCAGCTCGCCCGGCAGGTCCGTGAGGCCCGTGCAGGGCCCAGCGCCCTCCGCCGCCATCTTGGCTGTTTACCTGGGGGGGGG
>VWZG01001374.1:1295021-1311142 GCA_013396735.1 Grallaria varia
GGGGGGCTGAGTGGGGAAGGGGCTCGGTGTGGGGGCAGTGAGTGTTACAGGGTGCTGGGCATGGGGGGCTGAGTGGGGAAGGGGCTCGGTGTGGGGGCAGTGAGTGTTACAGGGTGCTGGGCATGGGGGGGAGTGAGTGCTCGAGGGCCTCACCACGGGTGGGAGCGAGTGGTGAGAGGCCTTGGCAAGAGGGGGAGTGGGAGGGGGCTCAGTATGGATGGGTGGGAGTCTTACAGGGCCTAGGCACAGAGGGAGGGATGGAGGGAGTGAGTGGTAAAGGGGCTGGGCACGGGTGGGAATGAGTGTTACAGGGCCTTGGCTGCCTTGTCTGTGCTAGCACCTGAGGTGATGCCATCTCCCTGTCTGCCCTGACACTTCAGGTAATGCCACCTCAATGTCTGCACCTGAGGTAATGCCACCATTTGTCTGCACCGCTGTGGGGACTGAGGTGACACGAGCGTGGTGTGTGAGGTGACACTGAGGTGCCTGCTGCTGTGTCCGGGGTGGCACTGTGTCTGAGGTAATGCTGCTACCATGTCTGCGGTCACAACCCTGCCATGGCTCAGGTGACATCACCAGTGTCTTCGGTCACACGACTGCCATGTCTGAGGTGGCACTGATGCTGTGTCTGAGGTTACACTGCAGCAATCTCTGAGGTGACGCTGCTGCCATGTATGAGGGGACATAGTGACACTGTCCCCTCAGGCCAGACAGGTGCTGCAGGGCCAGCCAGGGTTGCACACGGATGGCTTCCCTCTGCTCCCCTGCTCCTTGCACACAGCTGAGGATCCACACCCATGTCCTGCTGCTCTTCAGAGGGCACTGAGGAGTTTATTTAAATCATAGAATTGCAGAATGGTTTGGACTAGACCTCACAGATCACCTAATCAAACACCTCTGCAATGAGCAGGGACACCCTCCACTGGACTAGGCTGCTCCAAGCTCCCTCCAGCTTGGACACTCCCAGGGATGGGGCAGCCACAGCTTCTCAGTCTGACCTGTGCCAGGGCCTCACCCCCTCCCTGCCCAGGGAAGGATCTCTTCCCAATATCCCATCTAACCCTGCCCTCTGGCAGTGGGTAGACATTCCCCCTTGTCCTGTCCCTGTCTGCCCATGTAAAAAGTCACTCCCTCTTTTTTATAAGCCCTTTTCCAGTACTGGAAGGGTCCCTCTTGGAACAGCATGAAACTTTCCCATGGGAAAAGCTGTGTCCACACTTCTGCCTCATTCCCATGCTGCCATTCCCAGGTGTCTCCAGTCCTGCTGTGTTCCAGAGGCTCCAGCACCAAAACCTGCCCTGGACTGCACCCCAACAGCCCTCCTTGCCTGACTGTGACATTTTCCCCGAGGACAGGGTATAAATGATGTGAAACCTGTAGTGCTGTGACTCAAGCAGCCTTCCAGGGACGTGTCTCTGTCTGGCAGGTAAACAGGTATTGCCGATTGATGCCACTGAGCTATTTATAGTGCTCTGGCATTACAGGTGGCAGAGCAGAGCAAGGCCAAGGGATCAGCAGAGGCCTTTCAGTGCTGAAAACCCAGAGATAAGAGAAGAGCTAGGTCTGTTTGATTTTAGTTCACTTTTTTATTTTGACTGTAATGCAAACAGGCATAAGTATTCCATAAAATCAGAAGATTGGAACTATACAGAAAGAGGTGCATGCTTCAGAACAATGTGGATATCTTGCAAACAGAGCCAGAGTCAGTCCGAGAGAGGGGCTGGAGTACATTGGACGGGTGGCAGAGGTTTTTAGCAGCATTGAGAGCTCAGAGGTAGGGGAAAACCACGCTCTGACCGCTTAAAGCACTGGGATGACCACGCACAACACCAGCCCATCCTGCTCCCACGTCCCCACCCCTTCACTCCTCCGAGGAAACCCACCTTGGGATCACACAAAAAGCTACAAAACAAGTTCCCTCCCCTCCACACATAACCTGTCTTATGGGATGCAAAGTGAGAGTAAAGACAACCTGCCAGTCTTAAATCATGGCATCATTTCATAAACCAAATGAAGGCACAATGACATGAGGAGGTGCTCAGGGGAGGGAGGAGGGAGCAAGAGGACCAGAGAGCAGCGAGGGGTTGGAGTCTCATCCAGCCCAGCAGAATTCACCCACATCTGAAGAGTTTAGAAGACCTCTGCAACAGAAAGTTTGGGAGTGGCCTGCCCCAGAGCAGTCCCCTTCCTCACCGCTGCTCTTTAGGAAAAGGCCACCAGAAAATCAAAGAATCCAAACCAACCTTTGAGTCTTAGACTTTTCAAAGGTGCCTAAGGAAGCCGAGGGAATAAATCCCTGCTCCTATTACAAAAATTAATTGGCACTGAATATCAAATTCCCCAGGCAGCTGGCAGAACTCATGTTTCTAACTACATGCAATCTAAAAAGCAATGAGTCCTGGCTGAAAGTCATCTCACTGCTCCTCCACTGCCTGGGGAATTGTGTGCACTCTGGAAAAGCTGCAGACTACTCACAAGCTCTTTACAGCACACAGAGCCCAGGGTTTGTAAAGGCATCTCAAGGCAGCAGAGCATGGGAATTCAACCTTGGGAATTGTGGGGATTTGCCTATTTTGTAGAATTCTAGCAAAGCAGGGATTTTGCGCTGAATCTCACTGGCTTCAAAGCCATCGTTTCAATGCTGGGCACGGGGAGATTCTGAAACACCGTCTGCTATTTCTGTTCCTTGGCTACTGTAAAGTGTATTTTGTTAAGACATGATTCCATGCCACGATCACACAGAGAGGAAAGTAAAAAAGCAGGCTCAGAAGCAAGTAGCATTAATGTCTCATTAATTAAGGCTGTTGGAAAATTATAAAATCTCCATTAGCAATTACTGTAGGAGCAAAATATTTGATTTAATCCAAAACAAGTTGATGCACTGTCTGCTTGCTTTCTGTTTGCTTTCCCCTCCAAAAAACCAACATGTGAAAACAAAGCAATGCTTTTTCAGTGCTTAGTCTTTCAATTTTCAAAACAGTAGGGATGTCCCTGGAAGAAAAATACTTTGCCCAATGTTTTTCACTCACAGATTTCAGAACCAGACCTGTAGAGACCTCTACACGGGCCTTGCAGGAGCTGCTCCACAGCCCAGCACCGTGTTCCTGCTTTCCTACAGCCAAGTTTGGCCCACGGATACAACAGAAGCCCCTAGTGTGTTGCCCACTTGCCCACCACAGTAATAAGGAATAGCTGCAAAGCCTTGGCTTCTGATAAACAGGGGATTCTCAGGGCAAGGCTCACAGGTTTGATTTTCTCACTTTGAGGTGTTTCCTCCCTCCTCCCTCCCCAAAATCTGGCCAGGTAGGACACGGATAAGGCAGGAGGGCAGCCGCCCTCGCAGTGAGACACTCTCACTGCTAAACAAGCTGCCACTGCTCAGCTATGAACTCACAATCTGTTTGGGGTTTTTTCCTGTGATTCAATGGCTCAAACTTCCATCACAGCCAAACATGTGCAGGGGCGGAGGCCAAGACTTTCTAGTCCACTTCATTCCTGGCACAGCAGGAAAAAAGATGGATCTGCATCACAATGCTTGAATATTTCACGCGTTGCCCTCATAACCCTGTTAAAATCAAGCCAGTTTTGACCTCTCCCAAGTTCTGTTTTACTTCTGGAACCAAGTGCTTTAAAGCAGCAATCTCTGCAGCTTTCTCCCACTCCCCTGGTTCCCCGTTAAACACACACGGCCATAATGGAAGAAGCTGGAGCTCAGACCTCCCTCGGAGGGCAGATTTCAAATGGATTGCTGCAGCCATGCATTGCAGGCACGTGCAAGTGAGGATTGACACAGCAAAAATATTGCTGTCAGAAAACTGTTGCTGCTGCTGCTGTGCAAGCCTGATCCTGCAAGCTGCCCAAATCCCCAGGGCCACTGAAGCCGGTGCGTGTGGAAGGCTTTTTGGACCTGGGAGGACTTGGATCCTACACTAATTTTGCCCAAGTTCAGGAATACAGTTTTTAAGAGCGCTGGCCAAATTTTGTTCTTCCCGTTATAGCAGAAGAAATTGTTATAATAAAGAGAGATACAGTAAAGTTGAATGGTCCTGAAAATGTGTCTCCATCTGTTCTGTAAAGGGACTGTGCTCCCCTCTGGAACTATCAAAGCAATTGCAAAGTTATCAGAGCAATCCTGAAGCTGGGAACTGGTCCCCAGTGAGAGCAGGAACAAAATTTAGTTTTGAGCATGAAATTATCCTTCCAAAAAATGGTGGGAACCCTCGGAAGGCAACGTAGTGGCTTCAGTGGTCATATGTCAGGGGGCAGCATCTTTGGGTTGGGCTTGGTGCAAGTCCATGAAGCTTCAAACACAAACACGCCCTTTCCCCCCCCACCAACTTAACCAAAACGGGCTCTTTGGGACATGGAATGCGCTCGCAGAAGGTGGTGCCCATTTTGCACCCACAGTTCTAGAGCCCTGGAAAACCCCACCTCTGGGAGAAGAATTGCAGAGAGCGGCTGAGCAGGGCTGTAATTTACCCTCTGTGATCCCAGGGGGAATTTACCCACCGAGAATTCCCCTCGTTAAATGAAGTCTGAGAGCAGGAGCGGGCGGGCGGTCCCGGTGCAATAGTCTCTCCTCAGCACAAGGCACTGTAAGTCCGTGTCCATGCCCAGGACCTGCCCTTGCTGGCTGCACCTTTTGGCTGGGCAGGCAGGGCCGAGGAGGAGAAAGGAGGGATCTCCAGAGGGAAGTGGCCAAGGGAACCTGGTGACAGCCAGGATGGGGTGGGAGGCATTCACACAGCGACAGCAAAGGGACTACGGGAGCAGTCACAGACTGGGCACAGGTTGAGGCAGCTCCTGGCTCTTCCCAGCTCCTCTCCTGCCAGAGGTGTGGGCCCCTTTGCCCAGGACACAACTGCTGGTCACTCATGGACACACTGACTCAGGGTGTGAACAGCGCCCTGCCCAACCCTGGGGACACAGGGGCAGAGGGGACGGGGAGTGTGGGCAGCCCAAAGTCACACCCGTTTCTCTGGCCGGTGTGGGTGTGACTGGCTTGGTTCCTCACGTGTGAGGAGCTCAGGGTGGAGGTGACATCTTTGTGAGGCCACTCCTGACAGCAGACATATTATTTCCCTGCTGTCTCTCATAAACAGAAGAACAACAAACTCCCAGGAGATGAAACCTTTGAAGTCATCAACACAGGCACCACATACCCTTGCACTGAACGAGCAGCTGATTTTTCCCAGCTAGTGGACACAGCAGGTTGGGAAAACAGGGAACCTTTTCCCATGAATATTCAACTCCATATAATACCTTTCTGTCAGTGTTTGAAAGACCTATGAATTAAAATCTTGTCAAAACTCCCACTTTATAGTGTCGTGAAAGTAAGATTATCTGTTTAGAGAAGAGTTTCTTTAGTACCTGGGGAGCGAAAAGGAGCAGAGCCGCTCCAGAGTGGGGGTGGTGGTGGATATCCACCAGGAGAGGGACTGGGACACGGGGTCTGTGGCTCTGTGGCTACACCAACACGTCAGAAATGTCACATGGAGACGAGCAGAGTGGTGGAAGAGCCACACTGATGGAATAATAAAGCAGATCCACAAGTTTCTTCCCCCCTTTGCTGTGAGAGAAAATGAAGCTCGAGGGGAGTGCGAAGACCCTGCAGGTAAAGGGGATGATGGAGAGAAATTCAGACGTCCGAGACTGACTCAAGAGAAAACAGTGAATCAAAATTCCCAGGGTGGCTTGTGAGGAGTGAACGGTCCTGCTCAGTGGGAGCAGAGAGGCAGCTCGGAGCCCTGGGGGACATTCACTTCATGGACCCTCCTGGCAGGGAGGGTGTTTCTTCTTCTCCAGGGCCAGGCAGGGCACACAGCCTGGAAACAGCCTTTCCCTTCCAAAGGGCTCTGCTGGACTCGCATAGATAGATGCCTGTTGAACTGGAGGTGGTTTTGTCCTCTGCCTGGCACAGAGCCCTCTGGAGACCCCGCTGAAGGCACAGCACACAGTGCCCTGCTGTTGTCACTGGCAGCTCAGGAGATGGAGGGGGTGGGTTTTGGGGGGCAGGAAAAGCAAGCCCATTCAGCTCAGACACGGGATCCAGGTGGGAGATGTCACAGGCAGAAAGCAGGACAGGAGAAAGCGACTTGCCAGCAACACAGGGAGAGCTGGAAAGAAGCTGAAGACAAGGGCATTTCTCTGGGCACTGCCTCCTCCTCAGGTTGTAGCACTCCTTCTACCAAAGGAGGCACTGAGCACAAAGCTAAGAGCCAGAATCAAATTTCCCAAAAGAAGAGGATGAGAGGTTCTTGTTTCTTTAGCTCTGTTTCTGCAGCCACAGGGCCGGGGGTCAGGGCCAGGTTTGCTGCACGTTCTCAATTTTAGGGCCCGGGAGCTGCTCCACAAAGAGGATCTCTGCCCAAATTCACCTGCACCAGCAGCAAAGGGACCCAGGTCCCCACCCCACTGCCTGCCCTGGGATTAGGGCACAACCCCCAGAGGGGCACCGGGGGCTGCCCTTTTCCCTGTCCTGTCCTGCTTTCACCTCCAGGTCACCAAGTCCCCGGGGGTGGAGGGGGATGGCACAAACTTGGCTGTGCCCCTGGGTGCCAGCCCTGCCAGCCCTGCTGCCAGCTCGGCGCTGGCCACACCGTGGCAGCATTTATTCGTATTTTACACCCTGCTCTGCTGGGACCAGCGAAAACGAGCCGCGCATCTTCAATTCTCCCGGTGCCTGGAGACCTTTCGCTCCCGGATTTTGGGCTGCGGCTGCTTCAAGGGAGTCCAAGCTGTAGGAGATGGTCCCAGGGTGTGGAGATGCGGCCAGAAAAGCGGGATAGACACAGGAGGTCCTGGCAGAGGGTGGCAATAACTGCCCAGTTATCCGGGGCAGGAGAGCCAGCACGGCTTTGTCCATGGGCTGGGAGAGCAGCAAAGCTCCTGCAGCTCTTTTTGTCCTGCCTTTGGCTTAGGGCAGATGGTCTTAGCCCAGAGCATCTCCTGGACAAACCCTCTGCCGGCGCCGGTTCTGGTGCTTCGCTCCGTACCAAGAGCAGTGCGCGGCGCAGCAGAGCAGGGGCAGCAGGAAAGGATCGGCATCTGCCACCTCGCAATGCCAGCCTCGTATCCCTGCCTCCAGCAGGAGCTGCGGCCACCTCCTGCTCTCCTTGTCCTGGCAGCGAGGGAGGACAAACCTCCTCCAGGGCGAGGAAGAGAGAAGGGGGAAGGACACAGAAGGGAGAAGGACGCTCAAGGTGGAAGGACGCACAAGGGGGAAGGACACTCAAGGGGGAAGGACACACAAGGGACGAGGACGCTCAAGGTGGAAGGATGCACAAGGGGGAAGGACACTCAAGGGGGAAGGACACACAAGGGAGAAGGACACCCAGAGGGGAAGGACACTCAAGGTGGAAGGAAACTCAAGGGGGAAGGACACAGAAGGGGGAAGGACACACAAGGGAGAAGGACACAGAAGGGGGAAGGACCCTCGAGGTGGAAGGACATTCAAGGGGGAAGGACCCTCAAGGGAGAAGGACGCACAAGGGGGAAGGACACAAGTGGGAAGGACACTCAAGGGGGAAGGAGACACAAGGTGGAAGGAAACACAAGGTCGCGTATCTTTACCTTGCAGACAGCTTTTCTCTGCTAAAGGAACTGGGACCTTTCTGTGCTAACAGGCTGCTTTTGGGGCTGGGTTTTTGCAGCAGGGTGGAGGTGTGAGGGTGTCAGAGCCCAGAGTCACAAGGCGCCTTTGCAGGTGACCTCACCTCCCTTCTCATACGGTGGCTGGCCCAGACAGCTCATGCAGGTGGCACCGAGCCTGCAGAGGGGACTGGTTCACCACTGAGGTGCCACACGTGTTTCTCCTGGCAGGAGGTCACTCCACGCTGGCATTTTCTGCTCCCGAACCTGTGGAAGTGGCTGGGGTCTGCTGACCCAGAACTGCTCAGCAGACTGTGCTGAGGTGGAGCTGATGCTCTCTGGGATTTCAAGAGTCCTCCATCGGCACATCCTTGCCAAAGACCTGGAGCTTCCATAAACTCTCCATGTGCTGCCTTCCAAAGAGGTGCCTCTTACAGCCGGAGTCGGAGCCGCTTCTCTCCCGTCCTTGTGGCTTTCCAGGCTCACCTGGGAGAGGGTTCATGTGCTCACAGCATGAAAAGCTCTGGAATGCAGCCAGTTCCAATGTCTCCCACCAGCACGGTGGCTGCAGATCACGTCTCTCCTGCAAAGCCCTCTGGAGGACAGCCTGGCCCAGCAGCAGTCCCTGCCACGAGCTTTTCCTTCGCATGCACATCAGCCTGTGAGTTCTGTGCTTGCTCCTCGGGGTGGGGGGAAGAACTTTCATGCCAGCAAAAGTGGGGACTGAGCAAAGGGAGAGGCTCACAGGGGAAGAGGGAGCAGAGAAAGGGGCAAACATAGCACAGGGTCCATTTAGGAGAAACAGTGGCACATAAATCATGACAAAAACAGACACAGGCTGCTCGGGGAGGAACAAAATTCACAGGCACGAGGGCACTGCACATCATCTGCCCCCCCAGCCTTGGCCATATGTACAAGTCCAAAGGAAAGCCGTGGAAACGCAAGGATTCAGCCAAGCCCTGGGCTGGGGAAAGGGGGATCCTGAGGGGAATGAGCCCCTGCTCTGGTCAAGCAACAAGACCTCACTGTTGCCCACCCTCTTCCACCTCTGCTCTTCCCCAAAACACCAAAAATGCGGAGGATCACGAAGGTGGTGATTTCATGCAGCTGCAAAACGCCCTCAAGAGCAGGAGGAGAAATGTGGAGTTCTGTAAAGAGCCACTGCAGGTTATAAAGCCATCGTACTTCAATGGGGAAGGGAAAGAGGGGGAAAGAAATGGCCACAGGACAAGAGCAAGAGAAAGAGGAAGAAAAGGAAATAAAAATCATCATCATCAGGACACAACAACAGGACGAGAGACAGAGCGCTTTCCATGGGCAGTTCCCCGTGGAAAAGGAGCCACCGTGTCCGTGAAATACAAAACCCAGTGCCCTCCAGCTGGAGGGGGCAGCAGGTGCTGGGACTGGTTTGGCATCCCCTTGGGGCGAAGGGTCCAGTTAGGAGCAGAAAACCCTGCAAGGGAAAGGGGAGAAAGGCCAGCCTTAGAGGGAGCAGTTCGGAGCATGGGAACATCCTGACTTGGACTTTCCAAGGGACCAACCACGTCACAGGCAGGGAATTACAGAGCCCTTTGCTGCTGGGGGAGGTGGGCAGGAAGGTGACCTTTATCCCCATCTGCAGGTGCTCTGTGGACAATGCAGACCCCAAAGTATGTGATGCCTGGGAGAAAAATTCTCACCAAACCCCAGGGATGTTGGGAAAACCATTCCAGGTCAGCTGGGCACTCCACAGCGCAGGGAAGGGATTGCAGCCCAGGTACTGAGGGCCAGCACAAGGGGCAAGATCCAATCAGCTGCCCATCCTTTATCCTAAATAATCCTTCTGCTCAGCCAGGGAAAATCCCACCATGACACGGCTGAGCAAACGGCAGGACATGGTAGAGCAGAAACAAACACTGCAAATGTCAAGATTTTTGACTTCTTCTGGCTATTTTTGCAACAACAGGATGAAAAATCCATTGATCTTTCCTAACCAGGCATGGAGCAGCCTGGAGACCTCTCCCACCTGCTGTCTGGACACCTGGAGCTGGCCCTGGAGCTGGGGACAGTCACCCCTTCCCCTGGGTTTTCCCAGTCTGGAGGCAGGGCTGTTTTCCTTGGCATTCCCCTTTGGATGGGACGGTGTCTGGGCACATCAGTACAGCGGGAGCAGCAACCTGGGAGGCTGGGGGGATTTGTGCTAGGGAGGTGACAGCTATTCCAGGGACACCGCCAGGCTGCTCTGCTTCCAGAGCCAAAATCTATGCCTTTCTCACTTCTGCTATAAGGACCACATGTGCACAGAAGTTAAAGCTTCCTTCCCCATCCTTTCCTTCCCTATCCCTTTCCTCCCCATCCCTTCCTTGCCCATCCTTTCCTTCCCCATTGCTTCCTTCCCCATCCCTTCCTTGCCCACCCTTTCCTTCCCCATCCCTTTCATCCCCATCGCTTCCTTCCCCATCCCTTCCTTCCCTATCCTTTCCTTCCCTATCCCTTTCCTCCCCATTGCTTCCTTGCCCATCCCTTCCTTCCCCATCCTTTCCTTCCCCATTGCTTCCTTGCTCATCCTTTCCTTCCCCATCCCTTCCTTCCCCATCCCATCCTTCCCCATCCCTTTTCTCCAATCCCTTCCTTCCCCATCCCTTTCCTCCCATCCCTTCCTTGCCCATCCCTTTACTCCCCATCCCTTCCTTTCCCCATCCCGCAGCCCACGGGCTTGGGTGACCATTGCAGGGGTTAAAACAAACACGTCAACTCACTCGTCCGTATCTTTTTTGCTCTCCTCGATGAACGCGATGGACTCGGATCTAAGGCGGTTGGTCACTTCGTACGTACGCAGGGTGACTCCAAAAATATCCTCGTGGTACCGGCTGTCATCCTGAAGGAGGAGGTGGCAGAGGGAAAGGAAAAAGGAGCATTTGCAAGCTGTCGGGGTTGCCGTGGCCCCAGCGAGCTCTGGTGTGGTGGGGAGGTGCCAAAGGCACTGCCTACGTTCTGGGGTGCGTCACAGGAGCGGGTGGGACGGGCAGGGCAGGGCAGGGAAATGACCGTCCCGAGGTCACAGCGTGGGGCAGCCCCCGTGGGTCAGACCTCAACCCAGGCACCGCCTGGCTCGCAGGGGCACGAGCAGCCCAAAGCCAGTCTGTGTCCAACTCCTTGAGAACCTGGCTTTGGGCTCCCTCGGCTCCTGGGTGGACTCTGGGGACGTGATTCAGAAGGGGGTGTCCCGCAGGAATCGGGCTGAGTTATCCTCTTGGGGAGAAGCAGAACCACTTGAGCATCCATCCTTGGGCCTGTGGCCTGAACTGAGCTCATTTGTGCTACAGCTGCAACATCTGGGCCACGCGCTTGCCCGGGGACATCACCCTTCCAGCCACACAGATGGGGAGGTTTGGAGAGGGGAACCCACAGACTGCCCTGGTGGGTGCGTGGGATGGAGTGACTTAGCAAGGTGATCTTTGGTGGGGGGACTTATAAGGAATCCTTCTTTGATGGAGGGACATAGAAGCAATCCTTCTTTGACGGAGAGACTTGGCAGGGTGAACAAGCCCTGCCTGGGCTACCAGGAGTGCCCAAGAGATTGTACCAGCACCCAGCAGAGCAGCAGCTCATCACAGGAGCCCAGCGTGGGCTGGGGGGTGCTGCAGGCTGGAGCATGGCTCCTGCAGAGCCAAGTGACTTCCACTGTGCGCCCAGACTTTTGGGAGATCACCCTCCTGACCTCGCCGAGGTCTCAGCAGCGTGGGCTGGGGGGGCTGCAGGCTGGAGCATGGCTCCTGCAGAGCCAAGTGACTTCCACTGTGCGCCCAGACTTTTGGGAGATCACCCTCCTGACCTCGCCGAGGTCTCGGCAGCATGGGTGGGACCACAGCCCCCCTCCCGTGCCCGTCACCTCGGCGCTGCCCGTTCCACGGGAGGAGGCAGCAGGTGCAGTGCCCGTGGCAGGAGGCTGGGTGGCATCTCAGGGTGCGGCCACCACTCACCCGCAGCTTGCTGATGAAGGCGCCTGCCTCCTCCACCGACAGCTGGCCCTGCTGCCTCACGATGCGCTGGACGGTCTTGAGGACATCCCCGGCCATGGTGACATCCCCGCAGACGTAGATGTGGCCTCCCTGCTCCTTCAGCGCTTTGAACACGGTTTGGGCCAGCTGCTCCTGTAACACGTCCTGCACGTATTTCTGCGGGAGGAGGAGGAGGAGGAGGGAGCTGGGATTAACTCCAGTTTCCCAGCCCTATCCTTGTGGAGGCTCTGGCCAGCTCTGAGTGCACCCACTGCCCTGGAGGCAGCAGGACAAGGTGACATCTCTTTGGGGGAATGTGCCCAAGCCTCGCAGCACTCACAGTGATAGAAAAGAGATGGAGGAAGCAGCAAAGCATCCTTCTGCTCCTGCATGTTCACACCTTCACCGTGCCTTTCACTGCCAGGCCTGCTCAGGTGCCCGTGGGAATTCGGACCAGACTTTGCCCTGGCTCCGGGTGATGTCCCCCACCAGGTGACATCCCTCCTTGCCCACCTGCCTGGGAGGAGGTGCCATTCCCCTCCTCACCTGCTCCCACCTGGTGAGGATGGCTGCAGCCCCCAGGGCAGAGCACGAGCAGTGTGGGCACAGGTTCAGGCTGGCACAGGGATGGGGATGTGCCCTGGGAATGGGGCTGCACTGGGAAGGGATGATCCTGCACCCTTCTGCATGAGCTACCAAGGAACCAGCACCTCCACGATGTGCTGGCTGGCCATGGCCACCCAGGGCTGCCCAGCAGCAGCGGGCAGTGCCCAGCACCCACCTTTGGTTTGTCCGGCTCCCGGGAGTAGGCTGTGTAGAGCTCTCTGAAGACACCTTGGGTTTTGGCAAAGAGCGTCTCCTCTTTGTAAATGTGGTCAATCCTGGACTGCCGGCAGCCAAACACCAGGACCATGGGACAAGGCTTCAGCCCTGGGGGACGATTGGAAGCAGTTACCCCAGGGATCACCGATGCCCAATTTCTGCAAGCCACCTCCCTCCAGATCTGCCAGCAGATCTGCTAGGACATCCTGGGCAGAAGGACGGACCCCTCCATCCCCGTGCCACCAGCCCAGGGTCCCCAAGCACTGCGTGAGGTGAGGAACAGGAGGAACAGGCGTAGACCCACCTTTGTGCTGGATCTCAAAGAGCCGCTGCTGCCAGAAGCTGCGGAAAGGGGCGATGCCGGTGCCGGGGCCGATGAGGATGCAGGGCACCTGGGGATCCTGGGGCAGGTGGAACCCGGGAGCACTGCACGCATCAGAGACACCAGTGAAACCCAAGCTCCCCCCCTCGCCTCTGCCCACAGCAAACTGAGACACCACCCGGAGACGGAGCGGGAGAAAATGAGGTGAAACTCCAGAAAGCAACATTTTAGTGCAGAACTGCACCCGTCTGCTCACAAATCCAGCCCTGTTTTCTCCCACCGGGAGAAGAATCGAGGGCAGAGTTCTCATCATGCGAAGGGGCTCACCCCCTTCCTTCTCACCCTTTGCCCTGTGTGGAACACTCACCCTCTCACAAAACAGGGCACTACTTCATCCGTCTGTATCCGATTCAGCCAAGAGGAGCAGACTCCGTGGTGGATTGGTCCTTCTCCATCTGGAAGGGGAGGGAAGGGGGTCTGCACCTGACACACCAGCAAACAATTCTGGGTGTTTTCTTCTCTAAACCTTCCCTGCTGTATCCCACATGAACACATCACCAAAACATTCAGTGTCTCTGCATCCATTCTCCATGAACTTGGCAGAACCAGCACTTGGATCCTCCTATGGAGTCACCTGAGTTCACCCAGAACCTGGGATAGTTGGGCCTCCACAACACTTGGGAAGAGCCCAACTCTTCTTTGGCCCTTTTTGGCAGAAGCAGCCCCGTGCTGTGGTGCTCCCAGGCACAAACCCTCCACGGCACCCCAGATGAGTGGCCACTGTCTTCCCTGTGTCCCACTGACTGTCTCCCCTGTGTCCCACCTGCTGCAGGAGCGCCGGGGCCGTGTCCATCTGTACCACGACCAGGGCTGCTCAAACAGGTACAGAGATTTGTCTGGGGGCAAAGTGGATTCTGGGGTGAGCAAACATGATCCTACACAGACCTTGGAGTATGCTGCTGGTTCCTGACCCAGAAGTGGCACCTCTGGAATACACTGGACTCTTCATGACATGGGTCAGCTGTGTCATGGGTTGAGGGGACCTGGTCACTCCATCAGGTACAAAGGCTTTAAATAACACCTCTCTGCCAAAGATTCTGTGGTGGTGCCCACGTGCTGATGCCTTTCCCCTGCTCCCCACAGCACCGACCCCGGCACGGTACCTCTGGTGCGGTAGGACACCACGGCCACGGTGAGGTGGACCTCGCCCGGGTACATCTCCGGGGAGGAGCTGATGGAGTAGTAGCGTGGCTGGAGGAGAGGCAGCTGCGTGAGCAGCAGCGTGGAGGGCATCTGCACCGAGGGGAACTCCTCCAGCACCTCCACAATGGTGGGTGTCTTGGACCACTTCCACTCCTCGTACTCCTGCAAGCCCTGCGGCCAGGGAAAGGGGGAGAGAGCTGCAGCATGGACTTCTTCCAAGCCAGGTGCCCCAGCTGATATCCCACCCGGTCTGTAGCAAATGGTGGGTGGCAGTGAAGGCAGGCAGGAGGAGCCCTGCTGTCATAGGCAGACTCAGCCTAACCACAGGGTAGGATGAAAATGCCTTGGAGAACCTGGGACTTGGGGGCTTTACCTTGCTGAGGACCTGCAGACGTTTCTTCTCCGTGTCACTGGTGGCCAACAAAGCAAACTGCTGCAGCAACAGGGGAGTGGGAGGGGTGGTGATGTCCAAGTAGTACTTAAAAGCCTGGAAGATGGTGCATGGTGGGACACGGTTCTCATCTGTCCAGTTGCTGATGACACCTGCCAGGAGGGGATTCAGCACAAGCACAGGATCAGCTGAGCACGGGAGCCAAGGTGGGCACATCCTTGCTTTCATCCCCCCTGTCAGCTCTGGGGCTGTGGGTTACTGTTTTCCATCTCTGGTTACACTGTGCATGGCAGTATCAGACTGAAATACACTGTTGGGATGGTCTGTCAAGATCCCTTAACTCTTCTCTCCAGTCCCAGACATTGCTTTTTCTATGAAATTATAAACACCTTTATTTTTCCCCAGGGATAAGAAAATCTCTTCCCCAGGGCCCTGCTCACCCTTCAAACTCTTGCTCTACACCCCAAGGGCAGAGGAGCTCTGGGCAGAGAAGGAATGAAGGAGGTGCTCCCAATCCAGGCAAACACAGCAGTGAGGTGGGAAAGGATTTCTCCTGAGGGCCACCCACCACCCGGAGGAGCTACAAGAGCTACTACAGGAGCTGGGCAAGGAGGAGAGAGGCCACCTGTACACTGAGGTGGCCCTGGTTACCTAGAGCTGTGTTCCTCTCCTCCAGCAGCTCCACCTTCACCAGCTGGTTGGCCGGGGGAGCATCTTCAAGCCTGTCGATCAGGGCATTGACCAGGTCCTCGTGGTTCCCCGGAAACACTCCCAGGTGGTCCCCAGGCAGGTACTGCAGTCCCTGGTGCCCGTTGGTGTGGAGGCGCAGGAAGATCGTCAAGCGGCTAGGGGGAGAGGAGAAGAAGCAGGATGAGTTTTGGAGGAGCTGCCTGACCTCTGGCTTCAAGAGCTGCCGGGTGTGCTGGGCAGTAGTGGCATGTCCAAGCCCCTGAGCATGTCACCAAGGTCACAGCAGGGAGAGAGGACAGTGCATCACCCGCCTCCCCCAGTGGTGACTCACCCTCAGGGACTTTTGAAAAGGGAGAAAAGCGGTTTAACCTCTTGTTTCAGCAATCTCATGCTTTCCTTGGCTGCGTGCTGCCACCCGACCCAGCCCCCCATCCCATGGGCTAACTGAGGCAGCAGCACATGGGGAGCTGGGAACGCCCTCCCCTGCCTTCAGGTGCCTCCCAGTGTTACTCAGGACTTGCACGCAGGCGGATTCCACGGAGCACTCGGGGCTCGAGGGCAGGTGCTCGGGGAAGCCCCAGTGTGGTAGTTTAAATTTTAGGCTTTGGTGAGGTTTGTTGCTCTTTAAGCCTTCCTTAACAACTGGGGTCAAAAACTAAGGCAGTATTCCATCCTATTCCCTTAATTAATCGGGTGCATATAAGAAAGGTGACGGAGGGGAGGTGCCTTTTCTCTTGGGCTCCAGTGTCCCTCCTGGTCACAGCTCTGGGACAGCAGCTCTCACTGTTCAGGCCTGGCTGATCTCTGTGGGCTGAGCCCTGAGCCGAGGGCTCTGTCCCAGTCGTGTCAGAGGGAAGAGATTTGCTGTTCTTAAGGGACGTGGTGAGATTTCATTGTATTAGTTATTTTGTTCAGCTATTCCCTGAGTTCCCGTTGTGTATATCTGTTGTGTTTTTACCCCTTTTTTGTCCTTTTTCCCCTTCCCTTTTCTCCTTTTTCCGTTGGGGTTGGTTGGGGTTCCTTGGGGTCCCTACTCGTATGTATATAGTGTCTCATTGAATATAATTATATATATATATAAAAATATATTTTTGCTGCAATTTTCCTCTGCTACTTTTTTCCC
>VWZG01001374.1:1311186-1332009 GCA_013396735.1 Grallaria varia
GGAGGAGGAGGAGGAGGAGGAGGAGGAGGAGGAGGAGGGTCAGTGAAGGAGCTCAGCGGAATGTGGCCAAGGCTTCTTGTTGGTCAATGCTGCAGGCTCAGCCCTTCATACCAGGGCTGGCCACAGCAAGGGGACCGTGGGCTCGCCCACCCTTCCACACAGCTTCAGTGAGCCTGGAGGATCAGAAACCCCTGGGGGGAACCAAACACGTGTCCCTTTTGTCGGGGCTCTGCCACGGCCAGTGTGAGATGCAGGGATGTGCCCTCAGGTGGCCACCTCTCGCTGCCAGGGCCACCTGGCTGGCAGCGAAGGGCCTGGATTTGGGAAGAGCCGGGCAGATCATCAGCTGCAGGAGCCCTGCTGAGGGGCCAGGTGTCTCTGGGCTTGGCTGCCCTTGCGCCGTGGAGCAACGTTGGACAAGGAGAGCTTGGAAAGCTCCCAGGTTTGCGGCTCTTCGATTCGAAAAACGGGGTCAGGAGGAGGGAGATCAGATCATATCCAAACATCTCTGTTACAGATACAGACAGGGACAGGCCAGAGGGGCTTGAGACCATCACAGGCTGCAACTTGGGTGTGTGAAGGAGGTGAAAGGCAAGCCTGAAATGCTGGGGATTTGACACAAACAAGTAAGGAGGTCCTGCTGCTTTCATAGAATCATAGAATTGATTGGGTTGGAAAAGACCACCGAGATCATCAAGTCCAACCCTTGGTCCAACTCCAGTCCGTTTACCAGATCATGGCACTCAGTGCCACGTCCAATATCAGTTCAAAAACCTCCAGGGATGGTGAATCCCCCACCTCTCTGGGCAGGCCATTCAAATACCTGATCACTCTCTCTGTAAAGAACTTTTTTCTAATATCTCACTTAAATTTCCCCTGGGAGAGCTTAAGCCTGTACCCCCTTTGCCCCCAGGAGAGCCCACTGTGTCTTCTCCTCCACTTGCCCCATGCCCAGACCCCCCAGGTGACCCCACCTTCATACCTTGTGTGAGCTCTGGGGCCTCGGCCACGTAGGTCAGCCGGAACTTGCTCCTCTTCCAGCTCCGGTCGTTGCTGATGAGGGAGTTGTTGGCTTTCTCAATGTTGACGTCGTCCCCCACGCAGAACACGTCGCACGCTGCCTGCAGCACACACCAGGCTCTCGGGCATCTCCCCACTGCCCCCGGGGACCCCCCACCCCAGCCCAGCCCACCTCAAACAGCCAAGGAGAAGGAGCCCCCAACAGCGATACCAGTGGCCATGGGCACGTCGCGGTGCCCTCCTTTCCCAAACATCTGGGATAAGGCAGGAATTTGGCCCAAAGCGGAGCGTCAGCTCCACCAAAATGATGCCTAAAGGTTTGGTGTTGTGTAGATCTTTAGAGTTTTAGAATTATTGGTTTTCTCGCTCGCATCTGAAGTGGTGTTAGAAGTTACTAAAGTCAGTTTCTCACACATTCCTGAAGGTCAGGGTGCTTTGCAGAAACACCTGTGAGATAGCTCGAAGACAAAACAGAAGAGAAGGCCCAGAGCCCTTGGAGGGGCTCCAAGGGGCAGTTCTGAGCTTTCTGAGGGTGGACACCAGGGGAAATGGGTACCACGGGTTGGTTTTTTGGATATCATATATGCTAAAGACTGGAATTTATAAAAACTGTAACCTCACTGAGCCATGCGGGCGCACACCTCGGGTGTGCACCTGGAAGCTTCCAAATAAAGGCACCTTGTCCATCTAGCTCCACTAAGATTGTTCTGAGCCTTTTTTCCAGGATTTCAGGCATCAAAAACATGGAGAACTGCGGGCTGGGGTGATGCCAGTGTGTCCCAGTATGGGGAAGGAGAGGCTGGCTTTTGTTCCAGCTCCAACCAGCAGCTGTGCTCTGTCCCTCTGTCCTTCTCCCCCCTGCTCCCAAGGAAGCGGGTTTACCTTGAAGACCTTCTTGGCCCAGGTCCTGAAGGACTCCTCCTGGCCGCAGAGCTCATCGCCCTCTCCCATGCGGAGGATCCGCTCCCCGCCCAGCTCCTCCAGGAGGGTGTCCACTGCGCGGGCGAAGGCGCAGAAGTGGGGGTAGGCACGGGAGCCCAGCCCAAAGACGGAGAACCTGCCGAGAGGTGGCACGGCTGTGGCTGCCCAGCTGGGATGGGCACCGGTGTCCCCCTCTCCTGCCCCACCAAGCCCCCCCAGCAGCACGAGGGAGCGCGGAGGGGCCAAAACGCCCCCATGTTTGGGGTACGAGCCGTGGTGGGGCAGAGGGGCTCCATGCAGCACCCGCTCCTGCTCTGTCCCTCCTGCAGCAAGAACTGCTCCTTCCCAGCCTTTCCCACCTACCTGACGTTGGCTAGGGGCCCTGTGCTCTCGAAGTTGTCCCTGGAGTCAGGGCCATCACTGGAGGATTTCCGTGCGTCCGAGTAGGAGGAGACGCTGTTGAAACGGACCTTGTAGCTCCTGTGAACGGCAACAGCAGCCAGTGTGACAGAGGGGACACCAGCGTGTGGTTTTCACCAGGCAATGGGCTCAGAGGGGACCAAATCGTGGAGGAGACCAAAACCAGAGCTCAGAGTTCAATATTCCATAAGCAGGCACCGTGGGAAGAGCAGGGCAATGCGCTCCCTCCCAGGGTTAACCCACATATTGTATCATGGTCAGGTCCCTGAGGTCCCTGGTCACCACATTGCCCTCGGTGGTGCAGAGCTGTCAGGACCCTTGGCTTTACCTGTCCTTCCCTGGCAGCACACAAGGTCAGGTGTGTGTCTGAACAGATATTTGGAGGGTTTTTTCATTCACAGGAAGTGGAAAATAAAGAATAAAAAAATAAAAAATGAAAAAAAAAAGAGTGAGAGAAGAGGGGATGAGGAGGGGGAAGGGGAGTGAGGAAAAAAAATCTGACAACAGCAGAAGTATTTCTGAATCGAGCCATCTTCAAAAATTGCTCTACACAAGAGTTTCTAAATATACTGGCAGAGCAGTGAAGCAGTGGTGTGTGCATGAGTCACGGCAGACCTCCTGCACCCGGCATGGCATGCGGAGAGACAACCCCAAGAGAAAGGATTGCCAGGGTCGCAGAGCCCTGGGCTCTGTGTCTGCTCCACGGCCTCCTCCTTCCTTCCTTCCTCCCTTCCTTCCTTGCTTCCCAGACTTCCATGCTTTTCTGCTTCGCTCCACCTGCTTCATTCCACTTCTTTCCCTGCTGTCCCCTGGGCCGTGTCCTCATCCCAGGTTACCCCAGGGGCAAGGCAGAGCAGCACAACTCACTGGATTGGATGGGCACCAAGCCCAAATTCCCCAGGTGGGCGCTGTGCCCAAGGTGGGGGCCAGGCTGACACTGCCCCCCTTCCCCAGACAGTCTCCTCCAGGTCCCCTTTTTTCACTGCAAAAGCTTTTTTTCATGTTTAGTGTCAGGAAAGTCCTGGTTGTGCTTTGGGGCAATCCCAAGCACAAATAGAATCATAGAACCATAAAATCATAGAATTGATTGGGTTGGAAAAGACCTCCGAGATCATCAAGTCCAACCCTTGGTCCAACTCCAGTCCGTTTACCAGATCATGGCACTCAGTGCCACGTCCAATCTCAGTTTAAAAACCTCCAGGGACCGTGAATCCACCCCCTCTCTGGGCAGGCCATTCCAATGCCTGATCACTCTCTCTGTAAAGAACTTTTTACTAATATCCAACTTAAACTTCCCCTGGCAGAGCTGAAGCCCGTGGCCCCTTGTCCTATTGCTGAGTGCCTGGGAGAAGAGACCAACCCCCACCTGGCTATAACCTCCCTTCAGGGAGTTCTAGAGAGTGAGGAGGTCACCTCTGAGCCTCCTCTTCTCCAGACTAAACACCCCCAGCTCCCTCAGCCTCTCCCCACAGCACTTGTGCTCCAGTCCCTTCCCCAGCCTTGTTGCTCTTCTCTGGACCCTCTCCAGCCCCTCAATGTCCATCCTGAACTGAGGGGCCCAGAACTGACCACAACACTCCAGGTGTGGTTATCCAGAGGAGCTGTGGCTGCCCCACGCCTGGAAGTGTCCAAGGCCAGGTTGGATAAACTTGGAGCAACCTGGGCTAGTGGGAGGTGTCCCTGCCCATGGCAGGAGGTGGCACTGGGTGGGCTTTTCCAGCACAACCCATTCTACGACTCTGTGATCTCATCCTGCCATCCAGAGCTGTGACCTCTTGGCCCGTCCCGCAGGGAACACAGGCAGCAATTTATTCCCTCCACCTCTGCAGTCACCTTTTCCATATATAAAATCCACCACCTCAGTCCATTTCTGTCTCCTTTTTCCCGGATAAAATAGCTCTTTCCCTTTTGATCTGTCCTTGTAGGTTGCTGTTTCCAGCTCTCTGCCCACTTTCGCTGTCAGGTAACCAAGCCACAGGCTGGCCTGGCTCTTAGAAACTCCTGCCAGCCCCAAAATGACACTTAGAGGTGACCTGGACAGCAAGAACCCAGCTCAGGGGCTTTCATCCTCCTCAAACGTGCCCCTCTGCACCAAGTGAGGGTCCTTGGGGTGAGAACCACGCAGGAGAAGCCCCTTTGCCCGCAGACACCTCCTGGGCACCCAGCACGTCCTGGCAGCTGTCCCCATTAAGGCACGAGGCCATCAGGAATTAATGGGTTTTACTGCCGGGGAGCCCCGCGGGGATCTGTCGGGCCACTCGGCCGCACAGCAAGGACACCACTTTGGCCAGCACTGGAGAGCTCCAAAGTGGTCCCCGCCGCGCGTTTGTCGCCGCTCTGCAGCCCTGCCCTGGCAGGAGGGCAGGGGGGTGACATCGCCCCGTCCCCCCTCCCCAGCGGGGTAATTCATCCTTAATTAAGGAGCAGCCTTTTCCCAGGTAATTCGGGAGACATTCCAGAGCGGAGCGGTGTCCCAGTTAAGCAAAACGCATCCTTCTTCACAGCTAAACCCCGAGGAGACCTCCAAGGGGTTATTAACACTTTGGCTGCCCTCCCTTCCCAGCCTCAGGATGTGTCCCGAGATGCTCAAGGCTCGTCTTCCAGCGATGGGGGATTTTCTACAATCCCACGCTCCGTCTCCAAGGTACCGGTTCCAGACCCGCTGTTACAAACATCGCAGGGTTGGTAACAGCTCGTGTTTTCCCTCGAAAGATTTTCACACCATGCACGAAGTTAAATTTGGTTCTCCAGCCCTCCCCCCACCTACAGCCACATAGCAGGGAACTCCCTTCTACCTCCTCCTCTTACTATTTTTGAGTCTCCTGCAGGGCCCCAGCTCTCGGATTCGATGATTTTGGGGGACTCCCTGCTTTTATTTGTTCTTTTCATAGACGCCTGACTCTTAAAGCTGAAAAAAAAGTAGCTTTAAAATGGAACTACAAGCTGGAATCCAAAGGTCCAGCGCTTTTGTCCTCCCTGGGACCTCCACCCTCCCCATGCCCTGGTCCTTCAGGCAGGTCCCACCCCTTGGATCTTTGCAAATGTGACACCCGCACGAGGATTTCCCACTCCCTTCCGAGAGGAATGAAGGCAGAGAATCCTGGCTGGAGGGTTGCCTGGGTGCTGGGGTTTGGAGCGGGGAGGGAGGGGTTTGGGGGGCTCTTACTTCCTCTCCTCCAGGTTGGAGTTGGGATTCTTCATCTCCATTAATGCACAGCCAAATTTCTGCAGAAAAGGAATAAAAATGCCCATCAGTTTTGCCAGACTCTGCAGGAAACGAAGCCGTGAGCACAGCCTGGGCTCTGCTCCCTGCTGCCTGTTGCCATCAGCCAGCACCGCTGCTGGACAGGGCTGCATGGGGTTGTCACCTTCTGGGTGACACTGGCAGCAGCAGCAGGACAGACCAGTGGCTTGTGTCCCTGCAGGGAATGAGCAGGTATCCCCATTGCTGAGCAGACAACCCCATTGTTGAGCAGATATCCCCCTTTCTGAGCAGACAACCCCCACTGCTGAGCAGATATCCCCATTTCTGAGCAGATATCCCCATTTCTGAGCAGATATCCCCCTTTCTGAGCAGATATCCCCATTGCTGAGCAGATATCCCCATTGCTGAGCAGATACCCCCCTTTCTGAGCAGGTATTCCCATTTCTGAGCAGATATCCCCCTTTCTGAGCAGATACCCCTTTCTGAGCAGATATCCCCCTTTCTGAGCAGATATTCCCATTGCTGAGCAGATATCCTTGTTTCTGAGCAGATATCCCCATTTCAGAGTAGATAGCCCCATTTCTGAGCAGATATCCCCATTTCTGAGCAGATATCCCCCTTTCTGAGCAGATATCCCCATTGCTGAGCAGATATCCCCCTTTCTGAGCAGGCTGGAGCGGGCAGGTACAGCACCAGGTATCACACAGCTGCTTTGGGCCATTCCAGCTCAGGCTGAGCAATAAGAGGCTGTTTCTCTCCATATTCCACTGCCTGTCCCCTTCCCACATCCTTGCCATGGCCACCCATCCCCGTGCTCCATCCTACCTCTCCGTTCTCGGGTGGGTCTCCATTGCCAAAAGTGCTGGTGACCACCAGGACCATGGTTTCGTGCTCCAGGTGCACGATGTCATACTCATCCATGGACATCACCTGGGGGGGTGGGGCACAGAGAGGTTGGCAAGGGGCGGGGAGATCCACCACCGGTCAGTCTGGTGGGATGGACCCTGGGAGGAGCACATCCCTGCTGACTCCATGGCAGTGCACTGGCAGAGACCCCCACGCAGAGAGGATGAGGAGAAGAGCCTCGAGGGACATGGACAACCATGGAGGTACTACCCAGGAGGCCACAGGCATGTGCAAGAGCATCAGCTGGAAAACTCCTGTGCAGGCTCCAACCCACACCCACAATCATAGCCTGGGAGCTGCTGAAGACCCTTGGCCGCCGGGAAGCTCCACGCCCATCGAGCCATGTGTTTTCCAGGAACCCTGTATTTCCTTGGACCACCCACAAGGACGTGCCTACAGCCCTGCAGGAGCCAGGAGATGCTGGAATACCTTGGCGTCAAAAGCGTGTTTGAAGATCTCGCACAGAGTTTTTGCATAGACCTGTGACTTCCCCGTTTCCGTGGCGTACAGGATGGTCGCCTTGACCCTCTTGGCCATGGCCTGTCCCATCAGCTTGGCTGAGAACTTCACAGCCCTAGAAAACAAGAGGAAATCCCAGTGAGAATCCCAGTTCCTCTAGTCCAGACCCTTTTATTTATTAATTATTAAAAGAACTGTCTGCCTTAAAAGTTGCAGCATCACTTTTTTTTGTTGTTCTGTGCCCATCAGGGAAGCTCTGGAAGAGCTTGGTCATCTTGTCGTGTCAGACAGGAGGAGTGGATGGGAGAGGTGGAACACAGAGCTGGACCACCCAAATGGGTACCAGGAGGAAAAGCCTAACCCAGGTGTGGGGGTGGAATTTCTGCAGGGGCAGAGAATAATAATAATAATAATACGAAGAAGAAGAAGAAGAAGAAGAAGAAGAAGAAGAAGAAGAAGAAAAATAATAAGAATAATAGTAATAATAATAATCAGGGGTAGAAGTCGTTGAAAGCAGTAACAACAAAGGAAAACCTGGAGACCAACCAGAGCTGAAGGTCCAGGAGGAACAGCAGCTTCTCCGTACTGAAATCCAACGTGGCTGCCTTTCTGCAGGAGGTGTCTGAGCCAGCCTGGGCTCCACACAGAGCCCTGAGACACCGAGGAGGTCAGACAAAGCTGTCTGCTCTGCACTCTGGTGACACTGTGAACTTCCCTGGGAGGGACAGCCCTCCCGAGGCCCAGAGGTGGCACATTTCCCTGAGCTGTGCCCAGCCAGCTGCCTCGGCTCCCACAGCAGGGCAGAAGGGCCCCGAGAGGTCACCAGCCTCTCTGATCCTGGCCAGGGCGGTGCAGCTCTAGAAATGCTGACTCCTTGTCTGTGGCATCAGTGGGGGCATCACTGGGGGCACAGGGGAGGTTGACATGAACCAGTTTTGGGGGCACCGAGCCCGCTGTGGCAAGTTTGTCAGTTTGGGCTCATTCATAATCACATCAGCACCATTTTTCCTAAGCGCGGAATATCTTCACCTTTTCTAAATGGACCACCAAGCCTTGAAATGGGACCACCAGAGAGGCAAGGCGTGCATTTAGCCTGTTGTTGCAACAGGGAAAAGGCAGATTTTGGGAGGCTGAGAGAGCACAGAGCAGCTCTGTGGCCTTTGGGAGAGTAAAGGCTGCTTGATTCGCTTTGACAGGGTGATCAGACCCTGCTCCGGGTTATCAAGTGCAGCAGGACTCCTGTTCCAGGTTAACAAGTGCAACAGGACTCCTGTTCCAGGTTAACAAGTGCAGCAGGACTCCTGCATCCCCTTCAGAGGAGCCGTGGGGAATGGAGACCACAGCTGCACAGGTCACACTGGCAGGAGAAAAGAAATCCAGCTTCCCTCTGCCAGAGAGGGAAGAAATGCTCTGGGAGAAGCACTTGGAGGGCAAAAAAAAAGGGAGGAAAGAAGAGGTTCATCCTGGGCAGCTCCTCTCCCTGTCAAAGGCAGCCTCAGGAACATTGATATTTGCTGCTATATGATCATTTCTTTGCTTTCTTAGTGCCCCCTGACCGTGGGACTTGCACTGGCCCCAGGGGAGGGAAGGGGCAGGACGGGCAGGGACTGCAGGTCTGCAGGCTCAGATGTGACCAGAGCCAGCACAGCCTGGCTGGGCAGGCACAGAAATCACGCTGTGACCGACACCAAGTGCATCTCCCGGGGCTGCCAGACCCAGCCTGCCACTTGTTCAGCTGCTCGGCTCCGAGGAATGGCAAATTACAAAAATAACTCCTTTTCCCTCTGTCAGGAAAAATGGAGATTTTTGGGTTTTGGTTTTTGTTTTGTTTTCAAATCACCTGCCACGCTCACGTTTTTATAGAACCATCCCTCACCGGGGCACACACCAATAAAGGCATTGTTTCTCCTCTCTCCATGGCCCAATTAATCTCCCTGTGCTGTCCCCAGCCCAGGCTCAGGCTCCGGTGTCAGCTCAAGGAGCACATTCATCGGCCGCTCATCCTGTTTATGGATGTGCCCTGGAAAGCAGCTCCCAGGAGGTGACAGCTGAAGAGTGGGAAGGGAAGGACTCGTGGAAAACGAAGCGTGGGGAGATGCTGTGAAGAGCCAGGGCCACCTGGCAGCCTGGCCACCACCATGGGGACAGACCCAGCCCTCCCCAGCCTTGGCCAGCAGCTCCTGCAAAGCACCTCTCTGCCAACGGCCCGCGGGGAAGGCATTTGGGCCAGGATCAGCCTAAAGGTCCAAATTACACCCTGTTCCTATGCCCCTGCTGACTTGGAGCCTTGGCAGGGGACAGGGACTCATGTGGCCCGTTTCCAGGGGTCAAGTGACCATGAAGCACAAATCTCAGCTCAGCCCTGATCCATCTGTTGCCTGTAGGGAGATTCCTCCTTCCTATCTCCCTCCTCCTTGCAAGGAGGGTGTTTGAAGGTTTGGACATGCACTGGAGACAGGTGCTCCTCCTGTAGCTAAAGAATCACTGAGAAAAAGAGAAATACGGACTGGAGTGTCACCTCGCTCGTGCCAGCACAGCCCTGAACGGTGAGGGGTGACCTCACTGCCCTGCAGGGGCTGTGAAAGGGACAACACACCCCCAAGAAGTGGGACAGCCACCCCCCGCGCATCAAACACCACCCTGCTGGAGAATGAACAGCTCGGGAGGACAGACCATGTGCATATCTGCTATTCACCTGGTCCTGCACCTTCTGGTGGTCTAATGGGATGTTCAAACCTGTCTGTTTCCCCAAATGTCCCTCGTGGCACATGAAACCTCCAGAAGTCCAGGCCCCCACCCCTCTGTCAATCAGAGCTGCCCCAAACCAGGAGCAGCCCCAAACACCCCAGGGCTTTCCAGAGGCTGCTGGTACTTACTTTGCTAACTTCTTAAATCCAATGGCCCTCTTCTTGGTAGGTGTCCCATTGACCCCTTTCCAGACGTGGGTGTTCCAAGGGTCCGGCTGGAGAGAGAAGAGGAGGAGGGCTCAGAGCTTGGGGCAGTGCTGTACCCACAGCACTGAGGGTTGAATCCTCTAGTCATGAAGGGGGAGGAGTGTTTGGCTTCTTTCTATGGGTCCCTGACCCTTGGAGCCCCATAGGATAATTTTGGGGCAGTTGGGAAATGGAGTATGCACAGAAAAATCACAATAAACCTCGCTGTCTTAACAGCATCTGGCCTGTTGCTTTCTCACCTCTTGAGATGAGCATTAATAGCCCAGATGCAAAAAGCAGGCAGGCAATGCTAGAAGGGGAGAGGTGATGGGAACAGAGGAACAGATCCTTTCCCCACCCCAGCCTGCCGGTTTTATTTTCCCCTAAGAGGCCCTTTGGGAAGGGGAGGCAGCTGAAGGAGCCAGGCAGGAGCACACAGAAGCTCATTGCACGCCCTCACCGGCGGCTGAGCGTAATCAGGGCCAGGATCCATCGGGGTTCCTGGTGGGTTGCTTACAGAAATGAACAGACTGCGCCCGGTTTGGGAGTGTTCCTTAAGGGCTCTTGACTAAAGGTCACATTGCGTGGAAACCACCGGAGCAGGGATGGTTGGATAATGAGGCAGTGTTTGCTTAGGGACCTTTTTCCTCCCCCGTGGTCTGAAGTGTTAAATGCTGCAGCAACAGCAGCAGCAACAGCAGCAGAGTTCCAGCCCACTGGGGTCCCACTGGGCAGGAGCCCCCCCAGCACACTGTTGGATCTCCAGGCTGGCAGGAGCCATCCGGAGAGGGCAGGGATGCAGGCATTTTCCAGGTCATTCCCTCGAAGTGCAAGATCAGGCACTTCCAAAGGGAGGAGCTCTGCTTGATCCAAGGGTGATCCAAAAAACTGGGACCTCTGGTGTCCCGTGTTCTCTTGGAGGGGCCAAAAGGTGTTGCTCCGAGGCGAGGTGTAACATCCAGAGGGTTGTTACACAGCATTAGGGCATCGATTGGACTGGTCATGAACTTGAGGGACATCTTGCTGAGGGATTAGATGGTGTTCCTGCCCTTCGTGCATCTTCTGAGGCCCCGTTCCCACCTGGTGGAAGGTAAAGGTGAGGGCAGTACCTGGTACTCAAAGGAGGGTGTGAGATGGTAGTTGAGCATTTCCTGATGGAAAACCGGGGTGATGCTGCCGGACATCGGTGGGACAATCCACACCCAGTCGGCAGGACAGCCCCCACGGCACCGGTACTCGTTCTCCATGTGCTTGATGAAGGACTCAGTGGCCGAGTGGTGGTCCACAATGGTCACTTTGTCACTCTGTCGGGGGGGAGGAGAGCAGAGCCCACAGCTGTTAATACATCCCAGAAGGCAAATGCCAAGATTTGGAGCTGTCCCACTGTTCCTCACTCCCATGGTCTTACAGGAGCCTTGGAGATGACCCAGGGTGGCTGCTGGCCCTGGTCTTCCCCAGGAGGCTGTAAAGCCTGACTAGATGTGGTGTGGGCTGCTGTTCCTCTGGTTATTTGTCACGGGCCCAGCAAAGACTGAGCCAGCACGAACAGGGTGGAGCATCCTCTGCTCATCCCCTTGGGCAGCTCTCTCATGGCTTGTACAGCTCAGTGAGGCAGCTCTGACCCAGCTCTGGGGCCACTCCCACCCTCTCAAGTTGGGTTGCCAAGGACTCGTTTGGCTCCTCAACCTTTAAGTGCTGGCAGGGGGAGAACCTGGGCCAATTCTTGCCTCATGGACGTGACAGAAGGGCTGGATCACGTCCGCTTGGGATATTCCCTGGGGACAAGCAGAACTGGGATGCTGGTGATGGTTTGACAACACCCAGGGCACAGAGATTATAAATTTCACTGCAGGCTCCTGGAATGGCTCAAATTAGGGAGACACAGTCCAATTTAAGCTGAGTGCTGTGTTCTACTTGGGTTGATGTCTCCATCCTTGTCCCCCCCCGTCCCCGTGTCCCTCAGGCCTGACCCAAACAAAGCAGAGCCCTGCTCCCGAGGCACCTGGAAGCTGTACAGCACAGCAATGTTGATCTCCACCAGGGCCTGGTCCTTCCACAGGGAGGAGGTCTTCCTCATATCCAGGTTCATCTTCTTGGCCACTTGCTGCAATAAAACATGACACCAAGTGAGGGCTTTTAATGGCCAAGGACCAAGGACTGGAGATCCCTGCCTGGGCAGAGGAACTCAGAGGAGGGACCCAGGGTTCATAAGGCACCCTCAGGGCAGGGAAGGGCTGATGTTGGTCCTCTCCATGGCAGGAGCATGGCCTTCCTTCCTCCCTGAGCAGAGGAAGATGACTGAATGCTGCTGAAAGGGCCCATCAAGAGCACTTGTACACACACACACAGACACACACAGACACACACATGTACACACGTACACACGCACACACACACACACACACACACACACACACACACACACACTTGTTCTCACCCCTCTGGTTTTCAGGCATCTGGAGAGGGATGCAGCCCCCCTAAATAACAAAACATTCCCCTTGGAAGGTCTTGATGAGTCCAGATCACTGGGATCTCCCCATGGCTTGGCTTTGGCCCTCCCAGTGTGGGCAGCCCCTGAGCCGTGGCTGAACACTCCAGAGGGGCCCACTGGAGGGTCCCCATGGGCAGGATTGTCCTAGAGGAGCCACCAAGTGTCTCAGCACCCTCTCAGCCCTGTGTGGGGTAGACTTCAGCTGGCCTGGAGTCTCTGTGGAATACCTGGACCATGCTAGGAACCTTCTGCACACGTCAGGGTGATATGCACGGAAGGAAAGGCTGTAACACCTAGAATGGAAATCTGGTCTCTAAAGTCATGAGTCATGTTTACTGACATGCGCGGTTTGTGTGTCCAGTTAGGAATTACTTATGTATAAAGAAACCAATGGTCCTTGGACATGTATCCATACTCAGGTCTATAAGAATCGCAGCTTCTGATATAATAAAGTTCCTGTTCCTGTTCCTGTCCTGTTCTCGGAACAAGACATGTCATTTCTTTGACCCACCTCTGGCTTTACGACGACACAGCCACACCATGACCTCAATCAAGCACATGACCAGGTGCCTGCTGATCCATAAGACGCTTTGAGAAGTCTGCGGGGAGCTCAATAGGCATCTCAGTTAGACACCAGCTGGCCCCATGGGACACAAAGACCTCGTCTGCCCATCACTCCCTTGGCTGTGTGGCTCCAGGAGAATGGATATCCTGCATTGTCCTACTCAAGGCAACTGTCCCAGTGTCCTGCCTGCTCCTCAGTAACCTCCTCCTGCCTGGGATCACCTCGAGGAGGGGGAGTTACCTCCAGGATGTTGTAGCGGGAGTTGTCACAGTAGTCGCGCACCCCGATCTCCGTGCCCATGTACCAACCGCTGAAGGGGCAGGCGGAAAACTCCAAGCCACCGATCTCCAGGAGCATGTTGGAAACGGCTGGCAGACCATACCACTTCAGGCCCAGGTCCTTGAACCATTCAAACCTGCCGGGACAATCAGGGTGAGGCAACCAGCCAGGAGGTTGCTTTGATGGCAGGGGGAGGACATGAGCAGGACAAATCCTGGGGGCGACGCCTCCCTGTGGGGCTGTTTGCAGGGAGAAAATGATGCATCAGGAGTGTTGTGGAGCAGTGTAAGTCCTGGGAGACTTTGAGGAAAGGGAAACCAGCCCTGAGACAAGGACACAACTTGCTTTCCATCTCCGGGCTCTGCCAGCTTTACATCAGAGTGGAGGTGAGACCTGGGAGAGGGTCTTGTGGAAAGTACCCCAAGCCACGGCAAGGAAAGGCCGGGCACAGGAGGTGGCTTAGGGTGGAACCAGAGGAGCTCAGTCCTGCCCATCCCCTTGAGCAGTTTTGGGGTTTCCTCTGACTTACTTGGGGTGCCGGATGGGCACTTCCAGCACAAGCTCCGGGGGGATTTCGAAGAGCTCTGGATCATTGCCATTGGCTTGGAGGAGCAGAGGCAGGATATCAAAACGTCCATACGGTGCCTTCCACCCTTGCTGGATGCAGATCTACAGGCAATATAGAAGTGGGGTGACATGTCTCAGCTGCTCTTCAAGCACTATGGGCAGTGACTCACATGGCACAGGGCAGGGCTCCTAACAGGATTTCTGAGGAGTTTCCAAACCATGGTTGAGTAACAACCTCCAACCAAGAGAGATGGAACAGTCACGGCCAAGTAAGGGGGATTTGGGCTGAAAATGAGCCTAGGACTAAAATCCCAGTAGGAAAGTGGCTCTGGAAAACCCACTTCCCCTATTTGTGCCCATAATGGTGAAGGAGAAAATGGGTGAGAAAAGCCAAAAAGCAAAATATTCCTGGGAAAATATGTTAGGGTGAGACAAACCCAGCCTCGTTTTGTGGTGCTGCGGTGGATGAGCTGAACCTGCTCGCCCCAGAGATCCCGTGTGGTCCCACCAGCCCCACGTCCACCGTGCTGGGCCTCGGCTGGTACCTCTGTCAGCTCCACGTTGGCAGGGTCTCCCAGGATGGTGCCATCAGGCTGCTTGTAGCCGGCGTAGCGGATGAGTTGGGCGTTCCAGATGCGGAAGTCATGCTTGCTGTCCGTCCGCTGCGGGAAGATGGTGATGGCAGACCTGCAAGGGACAGGCAGCGCTGGGGACTGCTGGGGCCACCAATGTGGGGGAAAGGCGCCGTCCCTGCCTGCCACCACCCCGTGCCTGCCACCACCCCGTGCCTCGCCTCCATGTGTGCCCTGCGTGAGCCCCAAGCAGTTTTACGGTGGAAGATGTCCTGACTCTGGAATTTGGGGTGTTTCCAGCTCCAGGCAGAAGCTGACTGCTAATGGGGGGGTTTCAGACAGGTCTGGAGGACAGTTCATGCTCAGTGTTTGGTGCAGAATATAGGAAAGGAGAAATAACTGGAAAATCTGCCCTCTGAGGTCCCACAGAGAGTAAGGGACAGACTTGGACCAGCAGGGCACCTTCCCCTCAGATCAGACCCCTCTAACACTTCTCAGGACAGGTACAACCATCCTGCTGCTAAAGGAGACAACTTCATCCCAGAGTTGAGTTTAGAGACACCCAGAGGTCTTCCCAGGACAGGTACAACCATCCTGCTGCTAAAGGAGACAACTTCATCCCAGAGTTGAGTTTAGAGACACCCAGAGGCCTCTGGACACAAACCCTGGTGACTCGCTGGTGGCTCACCTGAGGTTGCCTTTGTTTGTAGCATACTTGATGTGGTTGCAGATATAATTGAACATCCCATGGGCTGTGGTGCAGTCCCGGGCATCAAACACCTGAAACGAGGGAAGCAATTGTGGTGATGCTACAAGATACTCCAAGTCCTAGGGCAGAGCCAAGCACAGGAAACAGCACATGGAGAACTCAAGACACCACCGTAGCTTCTTAGGGATTTAAAGCTCCATAATTATGTGTTCTCTGCCTTTAGAACACGTGGATGTCTAATCCAGCTGCCCCTTTTGCTTTGGAGAGGTGAGTCATCTGCTGCTCAGGCAAAAACCTCCTCGTTCCAGTGCTCCCAACCTGCTGCTGTTCCCGCCTTACCCAGCAACAATTCTGGGCTCTGCTCTGTTCCTCCTGTGGATCAAGACTCAAAACTGAAGTAGGTTGGGGTCAGCCAGGTCTGAGGGACAGGGTATCACGGAATCATTGAACAATTTGGGTTGGAAGAGTCTTTTAAAGATCATCCAGTTCCAGCTCCCTGCCACGGGCAAGGACAGCTTCACCAGACCAGGTTGCTCAGTGCCCTGTCCAAGACAGCCTTGAACACTTCCAGGGATGGGGCAGCTACCAAAGGATGGGGAAACCAGGAAAGAGGGTCAGCAGGAAGCTTGAATTTCTGGCAGGAATGGCTCCCCTCAAGGCTCAGAAACACCAAAAGAAACAGTGGATGAGAAGAGCTGAAGGCTGAGCTGGGGGCAGAGGAGGCCCAGCCCGCCTGGCAGGCTGTGAAGTACCACAAGAGCTTCTCAGCAGCTCTGGAGCTGTGCTCCAAGACACAGCAGGAGATGTCCCCTCTGTGCCAAGGGATTCCACCAGAGTTCACTAATCCTGATCCTCCTCTGTGCTCCCACCAGTCAGAAGGGCTCTGAGCCAAATCCTCTCCTGCTGTAGCATCTCTTTACCGAGGGCGAGTGTGTCCTGCTGCCTCTCCAGAGGCAGAGCAACAGTTCTGGAAGCAGCAGGTAAGACACTGGAGCAGCACCTGATTCTGGAAAAAGTCTTCTGGAGCCCCAGCTCCCAGTTGGCCCCATTTCAGACATGGCCCCCTCAGCCACACCAACCCCAGAGATGCTTTTCCAGCTCCTGCTGCGTTCCCAGCCTATGCAACCCCAAAGCTGCTGTGTGATGAACGCCCCTTGCTCTGCTGCCCCAGGGGTCTGCAAAGCAAGATCTGCCTCCCCACACCCCCAGAGCACCCTTTGTCAGGTGTCCTCCCAGCTGCCTGCGGCGGGGCTGGTGCTCACCTGCAGCTTGGACCACTGGATCCTGCCCACGCAGCGCGCCGCGTTCCGCCAGGCGTGCTTGGCGCCGTAGATGAGCTCGGTGTCCCGCAGCTGGTAGGTGTCAGTGGCTTCGATCTCCTTGGTCACCTCCTCCAGCCTTTCCATGTGGGCCTTGGAGCCGGATCTGGGCAGGGTGGGGAGCAAGGGAGGTGGCAGTTCGGGTGGAGGGCAGGGAATCCTGCTGCCCTCCACCTGGGCATGGGGTCTGTCTTCCTTAAACACATATGTGAACACACACGTGAACACGCGCGCACACACAGAGGCACACACGTGTGTGCCTTCAGGTGACCAAGGGCAGGTGGGAGAGGTCCATAATTTGCACGGACACACAACAAACACTGTGAATGGAACTCCACTGAGGAAGCAGATGCTTGTGGCCATCAGAGTCTCACCCTGTTGTGACCCACAAGTGTGAAAGGTCACATCATAGAATCATTGAATCCCAGAATGGTTTGGACTGGAATGGACCTTAAAGACCATCTTGTTCCACCCCCTGCCAGAGGCAGGCACACCTTCCGCTAGCCCAGGTTGCTCCAAGTCCCATCCAACCTGGCCTTGGACACTTCCAGGGATGCAGGGGCAGCCACAGCTTCTCTGTCCAACCTGTGCCAGGGCCTGCCCACCCTCACAGGGGAGAATTTTTTCCCTGCTATCTAATCCAAACCTACTCCCTTTCAGCTTGAAGCCATTCCACCCTGTCCTGTCACTCCAGGGCCTTGCAAAAGATCTCTCTCCATCTTTCCTGGAGCTCCTTTCAGGTACTGAGAGGCTGCAATGAGATCACTCTGGAGCCTTCTCTTCTCCAGGTGAACAATCCCAATGCTCTAAACTATTCCCCATAGGAATGCTGCTCCAGCCCTGATCTTGGTGCCTCCTCTGGACTCACTCCAAGAGGTCTCCATCCCTCCCGTGCTGGGGACCCCAGAGCTGGATGCAGTGCTTGAGGTGTCATGTGTGACATCTCGGCATGAGCAGCAGCCTCGGGCTGTGACCTTCTCCGGCCACTACTTACCTCTTTATGGAGGAGTAGTACTGGTCAATGAAGTCCTTGGCCAAGAGGAGCACCTCCTCCTTTGTCCTGGTGTCTTCTGACTTGCGGACGTGCGGGCTGGGGGTCATTACGGAGCCCATGCAGATCTGCTCGGTGCAGGCTGTGGTCTGGAGGGACAGGAGGAGACGGGGTGTCTGGGGTCACTGCAGCACTTTTGGTTCCCCGGGCTGGGCTGGGGGAAGCCAGGGATGAGCTGCACAGAGGCCGGTGGTGTCTTTGGCAAACTGGGACATTTCCAGCTTATTTGTTTTCAGCCCAGTTCTTAATGCTGTGTGAGACAGCTCAACTCTCGAACCACCCAACACAGACAAGTGGAGATCATGAGATTCTTGCCCTGGCTTGGCACGAATTCAAATGCTTTTCCTTATTTATCCCAGGTGGACTTCCCTCTCCCCCAGTTTATTTCACCAGGGCTTTGGTATTCCAACCCTACTGGAGACAAGACTGACCTGAATTCATCCACTTCTGCATTCGCAGGTAAAACCACCTTGAAAACACCATGACCCACTCAGTTATCCTCAGACAACTCTTGGCCAGGCATCTCAACTCTACTCACCATGGCAGTCTTGAGGTGCAGGGTGTCGTGGAGCACGGAGCCCGTCTCCCAGTTCTTGATCTTCACAAACCGTGGGCATTTGGAAGGACTCCCGTTGGCCGTGCTCTTGGTTGGGGACTGACGCCCGGATGGTGGTGGCTGGACAGCAGGGAACACCAGGAACAAGGTCAGGACCCACCAACGAGGCACAGAGAAAGGTCACAACAAGAAGCAGCTTTTATTGAAGGATGCCTGTGCTAAAATTCCAGGGGTAATACAGTGAGACAAGGTGTGTTATCCAAATATTTGGCATTATCTGGGAGTCCTACAATGGGGCAGCCAACTCTTAGTGCGATTGAGAAGTCACGTCTGGTTACAGGACAGCCAAACCTGCAGAAGAGGAGTTAAAACCAGAGGCAGAAGTGACTTAGTAGAATGTTGTGTCATAGACCTGTACAAGGTCTTGGATGTTTCTTTCCAAGGAGCATCACCTGCTCAGGTTCTGCAGGTGCCAAGCTCTGCCTCGCTGGTTCCAGCACTGTGAGACAGAGCTGACAGCTGATCATTCCTCTGAGCAAGCCAAAGGCACATCTCCTTTGCTATCCATGCTGGAAGACGGCAGGAATAAGGAGGGATAAATGATGCAGGTGGGAGGGCTGGTGAGCCATGCATGGTTGGATGGCTCAGCTCGGCTCCGAGACTCCCCGACGCCCTGCTGGGTGTGCTCATCCAGCACTTCTTGAGCTCTGTGCCAGCACGAGGAGAGCCTCAGCCAGCACTGAGCTTGTGAGGAGAAGAACCGGATACAAGTGCTTTTTTTTGGTGTGTTTTCACAGATAATATCTCAGTTTTCTACTGTGGTCCTTATTCACCCCAAGCACTTAAGAGCTTAAAGAGCCATCGGTGTCTGCCAGCATGTCATGGGACAGGGAGACCTGCAGTGGCTCTGGGAAGCAGGGATGTTTCTCCTAGGAATCAGATCTTGCAGCAGGATGTAATTCCACCACTGTGACCACAACACAGGTTTCAGGGGAGATCTGCTCCACACCGAAGCGTCCTGGAAAAACCTCTTTGTAGTTGGCACTACTTCAAGGCTTGAAGCTCAGCAAATTAGACCTGAGCTTGGACCAGGTTGGCTGTAACCTTCCTCCATGAATCCTGTGCCTGGTGGCTCTTTCTGATCCATCTAAGAGGGTCTTTTGAAGATATCACTGCCCTCGGCAGAGCTGTGCAGAGTCTCACCCTCCTTTTGAGGGTTCTGGGCTCATGTCACAGTTGCACCCCTGGACCGGCAGCACTATTGTACACAAATAGTACAAATTCAGCATTACAGACCAAAAAAGAACAACCAAAGAAGAGCCACCAAAGGGTGGAAGAAGCTCTTGGTCCAGGAGGGAAAGCAACAGGGGCCACAAGGACGACAAAGCAGGTGAGGCTCCAGGTCTAACTAGTTCCTGCTCTGCCAGACAGAGGATTGCTCTGCTTTTGCAAAGCAGGGAGACATCAGTGCCTGCCTGGTGACTGATTGCTGTGCTGAGCAGACACCTCAGCATGGCCCTGGTGCCACTGCCAGCCAGAGGTTTTGCCCAGTCCTTGTTTTTACCATATGCTTCAGGCTCTTTTTTTTTTGGAAAACATGAATTTTGCTGCCAAGCAGCCTGAGGCTCACAGTGTAATGCCACACACCGAGAACACATGCTGGGAACAAGGGACAGAGGCTGGAGGGGAAGGGAGAGATTTCCAGCCTGACCCCTCGATAGGATCCACTTTGGGCTGTGCTGCCGTGGATCTCTGTGACATTCCTCATGTCACAAACCCTGTGATCTTCCCAAGGAGAGGCTCAAGGCCCCTGAAGCCGAGTGACCACACACTGGACCTCAGCTTCCCCTTTCCCTGCTGTGAAAACCAAATATGAAACTTCATGCAGAGCTCAAAACCAGCAGTAAATAAAAAGAACCACCAAAATGTATTCCTGGAAAAGCACCACTTTTACGTTGAGTTTTTTTTTTTCAACTTTAGGGAATCTGACCTGAATTATGGCAGTGGTAGTTCCTGGTTATTTCCCCCCCCCCCCCCCTNTTAAATCATTCTTTAGCCACTAACAGCATCCTGTGCTGTCTGAGCCACCCTGAGGACCAAGGGGAATAATCTACCACCTTTCTTCTCAGCGTGACTGGTCAACTGAAGCTGAAAACTGCTGCTCAGAAACGCAACTGGAACCAATCCTCACCTGCCCCTCCACCCGCCAGACAGAAATCAGGAGCACCAGGCAGGAAGTGTTGATTGTTTCCAGCACTTTTGAAATCCCAGTTGGATTTGATTTCCTGACAAGGTGTGCTGCTGAACAATGTCTTGGGAGAGTAGGGATGGCCCAAGCGTGCCAGGAATCCAAGTGTAGCCATGACCCTTGGAGAGAGAGAGCCCCTGGTCCCAGCTGGTGGGCACTGGCTGCTTAACATCTGCCTACAGATGTTCTACCTTAAACTCTCTCAGAGCTGCTCCCTTTCCTGTCAATCTTTTCCTTGCAGGATCTGGGAAAGCTTCAATCTTAGAGTCACGGGATCGTTAAGGTTGGGAAAGACCTACAAGATCATCGAGTGCAACCTGTGAATGCTCCCCACCTTCTCACCCGGCCCAGAGCACTGAGTGCCATGTCCAGTGGCACCCCCAGGGTTGGGGACTCCCCCAGCGTCTTCCAGTGCCTGACAGCCCTTCCAGTCTCTGCTGAGAGAGGGCCATGGAGCAGAGGGATGCTGAAATTCTGGGATGCCAACCAAGGCAACACCACCTTCAAGAAGCAGAGGTGTCAGGTCTGACAACCACATCACAGAGCAGCTGGAGTGAGAGAGACCCAGAAGAGCCTGGAAAGGCTGTGTGCGTGCGTGCGTG
>VWZG01001375.1:0-14602 GCA_013396735.1 Grallaria varia
TCCATAGTTATTGACCGTAACAGAAGCACAAGCCTTCATAAGTGGTGTGCATTTCTGGAGGATGCACATCCCAGAATACAGACAGATTGTAAGTCCTCTCTACCTGACAAACCACAAGAGGAATGATTTCTACTGGGGCCCTAAATAGCAACAAGCCTTTGAACAGATCAAACAGGAGATTGTTCATGTCGTAGTCCTTGACCCAGTCAGGACAGGACCAGATATGAAGAACGTGTTCTACTCCACAGCTGGGGGTAATGGTCCTTCTTGAAGCCTCTGGCAGAAGATGCCTGTAGAGACTCGAGGCCAACCACTTGGATTCTGGAGCTGAGGCTACAGAGGATCTCAGGCTAACCACACCCCAACAGAGAAGGAGATCCTAGCAGCCTATGAAGGAGTTCAAGCCACTCCAGAAGTGACTAGCATGGAAGAGCAACTTCTCTTGGCACCCCAGCTACCAGTGTTCAAAGGAAAGGCTGTCTCCATGCATCATGCCACTGACGCTACATGGATTAAGTGGATTGCCTTGATCACACAGTGCACCTGACTAGGAATCACCATGGGATCTTGGAGTTAATTACAAATTGGCCCAAAGGTGAGAACTTTGGTCTGGTAGACCAAGAGGAAGTAAAACAGGTGGCATATACTGAGGAAGCTCCACCGTAAAATCAACTGCCAGAAGATGAAAAGCATTATGCTTTTTTCACTGATGATTTCTGTTGCATTGTAGGGATGAACTGGAAATGGAAAGCAGCCATATGGATTCTCACATGATAAGTTGCAGAAGCCACTGAAGGACAAGCTGGATCAAGTTAACTTGCAGAGCTCAGAGCCATCCAGCTGGAATTGTACATTGTCAAATGACAGAAGGGACCAAGGCTTTACCTCTGCACCAACTTGTGGATGGTAGCCAAAGCTCTGTGGGAATGGCTAGACAGATAGGAGAAGGTCAATTGCAAAGCAAAGGAAAACCTACCTGAGCTTCCAAAATGTGGTAAGACATGACCACCAGGGTAGAGAAGCTGATGGTGAGAGTCTGTAACATAGACTCACACATGCTTAAAAACCAAGCAAATCAAGAACACTGCAACAATGAACAAGAAGACTGAGCTGCCCAAGTCGAAGTGTCACAGATAGATCTAGACTGGCAGCACAAGGGAGAGTTTTTCCTAGCTCAGTGGGCCCACGATGCCTAAGGTCATCAGGGAAGAGATGCCACCTACAGGTTGGCATGAGACCGACAGGTGGATTTAACCATGGACACTATCTCCCAGGTTATCCACAACTGTGAAACATGCACTACAAACAGGCTAAGGCAGTGAAGACCCTGTGGTATGACAGGCAATGGACTAAGTATAGATATAGAGAGGCCTGGCATATTGATTACATTACATTGCCACAAACCCTCCAAGGTAAGTGCTATGTGCTTGTCAAGGTGGAAACAACCACTGGATACCTTGAAAGGTACTCTGTACCTCACACCAAAACACTATCCTGGGCCTTGAAAACCAAGTCCTGTGGTGACACAGCACCCCAGAAAGAACTGAGGTGGATAATGGGACTCACTTCAAGAATAGCCTAGTTACCACCTGGGCTAAAGAGCATGGTATTGAGTGGGTATATCTCCTCTATTATGCACCAGGCACTGGGAAGGTTGGACAGTGTAGTAGACTGCTGAAAACGACTTTGAAGGCATTGGGCAGACAGACTTTCAAGCACTGGGATCAGCATTTAGCAAAGACTGCTTGGTGAGTCAACAGTAGAGGCTCTGTCAGTCGATCTGGCCCTGCCCAATCAGAGTCCCTTAACACAGTAGATGGAGATGAAGTCCTTGTTGTGTACCTGAAAGATACCATAGGGAAAACAATTTGAATTAGTTCTGCCTCAAGGAAAAGCAACTCCATTTGTAGGATTTTTTTTACTCAAGGATGAGGGTGCATTTTGTGGATGATGCAGAATGAGGAGGAAACATGGTGTATACCTCAAAGGGACGTGTGTGTAGTTGAAAAGTTTAAATCCCATATAAGTTGCTGTGGGAAAATTCAGGGTGGATAACCCTGTGGTTTAGATTTTCTTGTTGAATTTTCCCATGCCACCATGCAGATTTGGGGGGGTGATGCATGCTGACAGCAGCGTACAGCATCCATCACTGGAGTGCTTGCTTTAGAGGTGGCAGGGGTGAAGGGAAGATGGAGTTTCCTGAGAGAACAGAGACAGGATCCCTGATGCGAGGAGTTCTGAGGCAGCTGGGGTGAGATCCCTGGAACGAGATCTTGTGAGAACTTGGGGAGGGGGAAAAAAAAAAGCACAGTTCTTCCACTTTCGCTCTCTAGGTGTGGACCTGGCACGCAGACTCTCCCCTGCACCCGGCTGTTTCTTGCCACTTGCTGCATTTTAACTGTCACTGTCTCCCTGCTGCACGGCACTGGCTGGAGCCACGCCATTTCTGCTCAGAGCCCTGACACTCTTCGTTGCTTGTCACCTGAACTGAGGCACCTGGCCTTCTGCACTTCCGTCACCAGCACTGCTTGATATACCTGTGCTTTTTGACCATAGCTGCTGCTTTCTGCTGCTTTTTGATCACTTGCATGGCTGCCGCTTTCTGCCACTTTTTTGTCCATGACGCCTCAATGCTGCCCCACTATTGCTGCAGCCCCATTGGGAGAACTCAGGAGCCCTTCTTTGTGAACTCCATGTGTTGCTGCTGCTCTGCTCTGGCTCCACTCTGATCATGAGACCATGACAGGACTGCATTGTCTCCTTGGCAGTGTGAAGGTAAAAGAGTGATTTTTGGGTGACATTTTCTCTATTATTGTCCAGTTGTTGTTTTGTTCTGTTTTGTTCTCTGTTTTAATAAAACTGTTATTTGTTTCTACACTTTGATCAAAAGTCTTGTAATTTCAAATTTACAGTACTTTGTAGGGAGGAGTTTCTATTTCATTAGAGGTCCTGCCTCCTGACCTACATTTTCTTTAAACCAAGACATGAGGTCAGGTTGATAGGTCTGTAGTTTCCTGAATCCTCCTTCTAACCCTTCTTATAGATGTGCATCGTATTGTCTAACCTCCAGTTGTCTGAGACTTGCCCAGTTAGCCAGGACTGATGATAAACTATGGAGCATGGCTTGGCAAGATCTTCCACTGGCTCCCTCAGTACCCTTAGGTGAATTCCATCAGGCCCCCTAGGCTTGTGAGTGTCTAAGTTGCACAGCATGTCACTAACCACTTCCTCCAGGATTACATGAGGGTTATTCTAATCCCAGTCCCAGACTACCAGTTCAAGGGACTGGTTTGCCTCAAGAAAACAGGTCTGTCTGTCACAGACTAAGGCATTAAGTACCTCAACCTTTTCCTCATCCTTGGTGATAATGCTATCCCCCATTTCCAATACAGGATGGAGATTTTCCTTGGCCCTCCTTCTGTTTTTGTTGTATTATAAAAACACTTCTATTATGTCTCACAGCAGTAGCTAGGTTGAGTTCTAGCTGAGCTTTTACCTCTCAAATTTACTCTGTACATGACCTAACTGTACCCTTGGACTTTTCCTTAGTTGCCTGCCCTTACTTCCAAAGGTCGTAAACTCTTTTTGTCCGCCTGAGTTCCAGCCAAAACTCCCTGGTCAGCCAGGCCAGTCTTCTGCCCTTAAATCTCTTGTCCTTTGGCACATAGGGATGACCTACTACTGTGCCTTTAAGATTTCCATATTTCCAGCCTTCCTGGACCCCTTTATTATTAAGGACTGTTTCCCAAGGGGATTTCTGAACCAGTGGCCTGAACAGGGCAAAGTCTACCACCCAGAAATCAAAGGTAGGAGGTTTTTTGACTGTTTTCCTTACCTCATCAAGAATCTAAAACTCTGTCATTTTGTGGTCACTATGCCCAAGATGGCTTCTGACCACCACATCCCCTACCAGTCTTTCTCTATTCATAAACAGAAGATCTAACAGGGTATCACCCCTGGTAGGCTCATTTGCCAGTTGTGTCAGTTATCTTCCACACATTCCAGGAGCCTCCTAGACTGTCTCCTCTCTGATGTGTTCAGTTTCCAGCAAACATCCAACAAGCTAAAGTTATCCACAAGAAAAAGAGCTGATGATCATGAAGTGTCAGCCAGTCACTTGCAGAATACTTCATTTGCCTCTTCATCCTTGGTTGGGTGGTTTATAACAGACTCCCACCAGAATGTAAGACTTGCTAGACTTCCCCCTGATTCCCCCCCATTCTTACCCACAGGTACTCAAAATTAACATCACTATTGTTCCTTCCCCAAAAAACCTCTAGCTTCAAATCAGGATCCCCATTCCTTTTCTTTGCCTGGAAAGGAGAACAAAAACACATGGGATTTTTTAGTTATCATTTTCTGCATGTGGATCTCCCCAACATGGGACCATTTGCAGTTCTCAGTACTTCCAGCCAGAGCATGAAGGCTTTTAGTAGGAGTAAAGAGTCTACAGAAGAGGGCAGACTGATGGACACATGGTACTGGTTTTGTCAGCACAGGGGCTGTAGATGTGGCTTCTGTGAGAAGCTGCCAGAAGTTTCAGTCATGTACAACAGTGCCAATGCCAGCTGACCCCAGGATGGACCCACAGCTGGCCAAGCCTGAGCCCACCAGTGATGGTGACAGCACCCCAGGGATAACATAGTTAAGAAAGGGAAGAAGAAAACTGTACAACTACAGCCAGAGAGAAGAGTGAGACTATATGAGACAAGTAACTCTGCAAACACAGAGGAGAGTGAATAAGGAGGGGGAGGAATGCTTCAGGCATTGGAGCAGAGATTCCCCTGAACTACACTGTGAGGCAACGTATGGAGGCCCGCAATGGAGTAGATATCCACCAGCAGCCCATGGAGGCCCCGACACCAGAGCAGCTGGATACCCAAGGAAGATTGTGATGTGGTTGGAAGCATGCTACAGGTCCTGGTAGGATCTGTAGCCACATGCACAGAGGAGCTCATGCTGGAGCATGTTTACTGGCAGGACTTGTGACCCCATAGGGAACCCACTCTGGAGCAGTCTATTCCTGAAGGACAATGTGGGAAGGGATCCATGCAGGTGAAGTTTGTGAAGAAAGGCAGCCCATGTATGAAGGACTCACTGTAGTGAGTTGACCCTGGCTGGATGCCAGTCACCCAACAAAATCACTCTATCACTCCCCTCCACAACTGGACAGGGGAGAGAAAACATAACAAAGGTTCATAGGTTGAGATAAGGTCCAGGAGAAATCACTCATCTAACATCATTATGAGCAAAACAGTCAAAATAAGAGCAGAATAATGAGAAGTAAAATAAATCTTAAAAACACCTTCCCAAGCTCTACTTTTTTTCTCGCAATGGCCCAGGGAGGTGGGGAATGGGGGTTATGGACAGTTCATCACAAGTGGTTTCTTCCACTGCTCAGGGAGAAGAGTCTTTCCCCTGCTCCAGCAAGGGGTCCCTCCCATGGGAGACAGTCCTCCATGAACTTCTCTAATGTGAGTCCATCCCACAGGTAACAGCTCTCCACAAACTGCTCCAGCATGGGTCACTCTTCCACAGGGTGCAGTCCTTCGTGCACAGCCTGTCACATTGTGGGTCCCCGACAGGGTCACAAGTCTTACCAGGAAAACTGCTCCAGTGTGGGCTTCTCTCACCATGGGTCTGCAGTTCCTACAAGAAGCTTGCTCCAGCATGAGTTTCCCATGGGTTCATAGCCCTCTTTCAGGCATCCACTTACTCCAGCATGAGTCTCCTCCAAGGGCTGCAGGTGGATCTCTGAATCCCTGTGTTCCTCCATGGGGTGCAGGATGACAGCCTTCTTCACCATGGTCTTCACTATGGACTGCAGGGGAATCTCTGCTCTAGTGCCTGGAGCAGGTCCTTCTGCTCCTTCTTCACTGACCTTGGCCTCTGCATAGTTGTTCCTCTCACATATTTTTCTCTTCCCTGGCCGCAATTATATATGCACAATAATTTTTATTTCCTTCTTAAATATGTTATTATAGAGGCATTTACTATCACTTCTGATTGGCTTGGGTTTGGACAGTAGCAGACCCATCCTAGAGTCACCTGGCATTGGCTCTGCTGGACATAAGAGAAGCTTCTAGCAGCTTCTCACAGAAGCTGCCCCTACAGTCTCCCTGTCTAACAAAACCTGGCCACACAAACCCAATACACTCACACTGGAGAACTTTGTGGAGGACTGTCTTCTGTAGGAGAGACCCCACGCTGGAGCAGAAGAAGAGCGCTAGGAGTCCTCCCCCTGAGGAGGAAGCAGTGGTAGAAACAATGTGTGAAGAATTGACCGCAGTTCCCATGGTCATTGTGTACCACTGGAGAGAAGAATGAATTTGGTAGCACAGTTGAGCCCATGGAGAAAGGAATGGTGGGGTGAAGATGTTTTAAGATTTGATTTTATGTCTCATTATCCTATTCAATTCAATTCAATTAATTCAATTAATTTCCCCAAGCCGACCTTTTTTTTCTAAGACAGTTATTTCCAGGTGATCTTACCCCTTGGGCCATTTGTTATACTTTCTCTCCCCTGTCCTCATAGAATCCTCTGTGGTCACGCAAAGCCATTGTGCTGTCCACTCTTTTATATGGTCTGAATTGTAGGTCGTCTACCACCTCCACCTGCATCTCCTCGAATGCTTCCATTAGCGCTGCCTCCGCACTATCCTAAACATCCACTGATTACGTGACCAATGCGTCTGTCCTTGAAGAGGCAGCAGTCACCAGTATTGAGGCCATGCTGCTGAGAACACAGCTGCACTGGGCAGGGCACGTTTCCAGGATGGAGGATCACCGCCTCCCTAAGATCATGCTCTATGGTGAACTTGCCACTGGCTTCCGCAAGAGAGAAGGCCCAAAGAGGAGATTCAAGGGCTCTCTGAAACAATACCTCAGCCTTGGCCGTATTGACTACCATCAATGGTCCACTCTGGACTCCAATCAGGAGGCATGGAGGCACACCATCCATAACGCTGCTGATTCCTTTGAGAATGCACGCAGAATCAGTTTCGAGAAGAAAAGACAACGCAGTAAGAACCATGCCTCACCAACACCGCCTATGGAGACTTTCTGCTGTGCTTTTTGCAACTGGACTTGCCTATCTTGCATCGGCCTTTTTAGCCATCAGCGCGCTTGCAGTAAGCCTGGGTAGAGCCCTTCCCAAATCTTCATTTGTGAAGCCTAGCCATGATTCTCCCCTGTCCAGCTGTGATGCACAGTGATGGAGAGGCTTTGGTGGGCACTTTGTGTCCTCCCAGAGTCAAAGTAGCACAGCACACAGCCAGGGCAGCTTTCAGGATCTGGTCAGTGTACAATCACTGAATCATTTAGGTTGGAAAAGACCTTTAAGATCATCATGTTTAACCACCAAACCACTAATTTAAAAGCATCAGAATACAGTGTCAAAATGGTTGCAAGTATTTTAAGGTAATTATATAATTTTTTACATGAGAAACCACATGACTACACTGAATACAGCTCAGTAAAGTTTCAGTTCCAGAATTCTATGACTAAGTCAAAGGCAACTGAGAAAAGTATAGACAGATCTTAACTATAAACAGCACTTCTTAACCAATAATAAATATAAAGCAGAAAGAAGGACTTTACATGTATAATCAGAACAGGGTCTATGTTACTGGAAAAAGCCTCTACAGAGATCAAATCGCAGAGGCAATCACAAAAGCAGTCTTCCTCATTAAAGGGCCGTATGGTTCATCCAAAAGTAAAACAGCCATCAGGAGTCCCTTTCCAAAGTCTCTCCTCGTATCTTAAAAGAATGAAACTTTTTCCTGGGTCTTTGAAAACCCTTAGGGTAATTTAGCCAGTTTATTCCACAGTTCCTTTACTTTTTAAATACTGGTGACATGGAAATGACTATAGCTTAAAGATACTTGCCATAACACCAAAAATAATACATCATACCAACCTGAAACAAAAATGAATAAGCTCCAAAGAAAGAGATAAATATATGCATATTTATTTGCATAAATATGCATATATATATATGTATACACACTCAGCTATAACTATGTGTTTATATAGCACAATAATATTTTCTCACATATTCTGTAATTACATTTTTACACCTTCTACATAGGACTGTTGGGACCTTATTAATGCGATGAAGTTTCATTCCTCAACACCTCATTTGACCATTTACATTTTTGTACAGTTAAGAAATGAGGCAAAGTAGAGAATCTGTCTCCTACTTTGTACTTGTTTTGCCTGAGTAAAAATGATACACAACATTTACTCTTTTTGAAAGGAAAACTCTTAATGTTACAGACAGGGCTGGAAATTTTTCTTGTGGTCTCCTTTTTCTTTATTACAGCATCCTTTTTTCCTACATGATTCCAGAATGCATAAGACAGTATTAAGAAGTCAGGGGTGTTTCATTTTGATGTGGCATCTACAGCTAACTAACCAGCATTAACTACGGAAAGCAACTACAAATCATAGTACGAGAAATAATGGTGTAGGGATTTATTATGTAGCACTGTAAAATATAAAACAAGCAACAGAAGAAATACAATTTGAAACAAAGGAGGGCATATAACGAAGTTAAAAAGAGAAGTAACACTAGTAACTATAAAAATGTGCAGAAGCAACAGATGTTTTGGAAAGTTGTATATACTCCTTATGTTTTAAAATTGATCAACCCATTACAAAAATAATGGCAGTGTCAAATTCTTACCAGATAATTGCATCATTTCTTTCATTCTTGTCACTTTATTCTGTGCAATGCAATACTACTAGAATAATGCTCATTATTTGTGAAAGAACACTAACATTGTTGAGGTATAGCATCTTATACTGAACAAACCTCAATTTTGAGATACTTTCTTTAATTTTCTTTAACATAACTACAAAGCAAATAGTGTCAGAAGGTAGAGAAAAATAAAATCTTTATATTATATACATATAATATTCATATTTTGCAACTATGTTACCCATAGGTTTAGTTGTATGTCTCCATATTAATAGCAATTTTGTTTCTAAGACTAAAAAGACAATTGGTTGAGTTACTTCTACAGTGTATTTTTATATTTGAATATATTACTATGACATTGTCATTTGTACCTCAAGCAGAAAAAAGAGAGCAGAATCAGTTTTTTTAGTAGTACACTAAAGTGAAAAAATAGTATGCCAATAATGATGGCTTTTTAAGCCTCCAAATGAAGTGTGAGTGATGACTAGTAGATGAGAAGAAAGGATTTACTGAAACACAACTTTGGTGTACAGATAGACCATGAAATCGAAGGAAAATGAATTCTTATCAAAAGAAAAATAGTAAAATAGTTTTTACTGTCTGTATTAATTCCTTGTATTAAAATACCTTAAAAACCTCTCCCCTTATTTCTGGAATTTCTGTTTCAAAGTTCTTCTGAAGATTAACTTTTGTACAACTGAGTTTAAACATATAAACCAGCATAACTGAAAGCTGATTTCTCAGAGACTGGGAGAAAAGTATGTTGCACATGTTCCATTTGGGACAAGGATGAAGTCCTTTCCTCCCATAATTCCTTCCAGGAAGAGGCATGACTGCACACACAAAAACACAAACAGGAGAAGAGGGAAGGAGATGCAGATACACTGTGCTGCACCCTGACCAACCAAGTCACTGTTTATTTCAGCACATACATACAAATATTGATCTCCAAGTACTCATGCTGTGGTTTTTGCCTTTAAAAAGCAGAAAACAATTAGTAGCTCTTCACCTACTCTAAGTTCTTCCAAAACCTATAGCACCTGGGAGAACTCGTTTCAGTCATGAAAATTGTAACATATCTGGAGAACACACAATTTGCAATTGCTGGAATATGATTTACTCTGACTGTATTTTCTTCAAAGGTCAGAAATAAAAGCTTGTTTCCTATGCCCTTGCTTCTCGCTACGCTATGAAGCAATGAACCCCCAAATGATGTAGAATTATTTTCAATGTCAATTTCTTGTTTATCACATTTTCCACCCTATCTATTTTTAAGTATCTGATAAGTCTCTCTGGGATGTAGCTATATCTCTATTAAAGAGCTGTTCTTGACACAAGCTTTCTCATATACATTTTATCTATAACACAAAAAGGGCTAAAACATATTTGCAAGGGTAGGTGTTCCCAGTATCATATTCAAAGACATACAAAAAGAAAATGCACATATGTGCTCATATACACGCAGTAATAAAATGTGATTTCCATGGGGAAATGCAAAACTTGTTGTTAAACTGTCTGTTACCCATGTAAGAGAAACAGAAATGAGCTGGGCATTAAATTTGCATACAGCCCCAAGCACAGAGGTTCCTGCATGTGTAGTGTTCAATTGCTCTTGAAGATGGGCATATCTGGCAGGGAGAATCTGTCAGGATTAGCTCAGAAAAAACACCCGCAAGGAGATAATTGGAAGACATACTGAGAATTTGCCTTGGTATGTGAAAATAAGCATTAAACCCACTGCAAACTATGCACACTGAAAGTTACTATAAACACTATATCACACACCAGGAGCACACTGAAAGTTACTATAAACACTATATCACACACCAGGAGATAATCTATTTCAGCTAATTAACACATGACCACATGAAACACTGACAAGTGGTTGCCACTTAGGATTGATTTAGGTCTTGCATGTCTTAGACTTGGAAAGAAAAGGTCTTTTTAACCATTCAGACAGATAGGAAAGAAAAAAAGAAAAGTAAAATTAAAGTAGTTGTGGTATACACAGGCTCAGATTCACTTGATGGATTAGTTTTCTAGTGAATAACAAGACAGCCTAAAGATGTTACCAGTTTTTGTACAAAAAATAACCAAAAGGTACAGTCTCTTTCTTGATTTTAAAGCTGCTTTTGACAAAACCGAAATTAATAGCCTATGCTTCAAGTTACAAATAAGATTTTTTTTTTTCCTTTACTCTACAGGTATACCTGTGTAAATAGATTATGTCTCTTACCAACAACAGTGGCTGCTGAGGTAGAAGTTTTTGTAACTTAAAATCCTGGTATAAAGCAGATAGGCAATACACTGCATGAGATTTTTATTTTTAAAAATTATATAATCAATATGTGAAAATGACTTGGCCTGAAACTACCTAGCATTAGACAATAAAATCTCTCTTTTCCTTCTTCTTTTATTCTCTTTTCCCTCAACCCAATTCTCTTTTCTTTTCAATGTTTCTTATTATGAAAGAAAGCATGATGCCATTTCATAGCTTCTGCTTTCTTAACACACACATACTCAAACACAAAGAAAATAACTTATTGTATGGAAACTAGGACATGAGAGCACTTCTCCAAATGTTCACAGCTACACATCTTATGAAGCATCTTTACTACTCTTAAATATTAATTGAAATTATTCCATATATCTCATGCATTCCTGGCCTGTTGAGTCCAGTTATTTCACACAGTTCACAGATACTACTGAAGAGTAATAAGAGTTATGACTGGGAAAATAAAAACCAAAACAGCACATATCCACAAAAGGTTTAAGCAAGACTGCAAAGCAAGGGAATTGAGGAAGATTCACAGAAGTATCCAAGGAAAACTGACGTGGTACCTGTAGCACTTTTAGGGTGTATTCAGCTGGTGTTGACATATGCACTTTGCATTGCGCAAAAAAAAAATGGCTACAGAGGCATGACTAGAGTCTGAGTCAGTGACCACCATGTCTTCAGGCATCTCTATTTGGTTTAGTAGCATTGCACATGGGATCTGACACTGAGTCTGTGGTCTTGCCAACAGCGTGAATGGGGAGGCTGGGGTTGACTTCAGGCATGAGACCCCAGCAAATGTGAAAGTATCATTCAGGCAGAGAACAAGACTACCTACTGACTGAGAGTGTGAAACAAATCTAAATATTGTCAGCCCTCCTTAAATAAAAAGGATGTCTTCCAACACAGAAATGCAACTCTGAAACAGAAAACTAATTCCCTACATCCAAAGTGTCAAATTTCAGAGTTCAGTAAGATGAAGCATTAAAATATACAACCGGAGTTTATAACTTTTGGAAAGCATTGGATGAATTATAAGGTCTTTATCACAGTTAACCAGTGAGAACTATGAGGCTCTGTCCTTAAATGCCAGCCATCACCTAGGGTGCAAGGCCCTTAGCTATGCAAATTCTGATTTGGAAACTGGATGATTTCCAAATGGTCATGAAGAACCAGCACCTAGCTAAAACCCAGCTGAGGTAAGATAAGGGAATTTGTGTTTGGGTGACACCTGAGTTACGTATATTCCCTACTGCTTTGGCATGGTTTTCTAAAACTGTTATCAGAGCAAGTAGGCATCTTTTCTGACAGTGAGTTAACTGTCATTTTCTGTTTGCTAAGTGCCTCCAATGGTCTAATAGCAAACAGTGTGAAACTGCACCCACTAAGCTTTGGTCCAGCATATTCAGTCCATCAGAATTCGAGCCTGAGTTGATTGTCCAAGGTCAGGCAAAGACAAAACTTTAATCTACTGTTCTCAAATTTGGGATCGTTACTAAAGAGCTACTTGGTTTTGCCATTAGCTGTCTTTCACTTAATGTCCTTCTTTATATAATTCCTAACAACTCTTGGTATTTTCTCTTATCAGAAAGCTGACATATTCCTTCATCATAAATAGTCTGAGAAAATAATATGGGCAACAGAATGGGTGCTTTGCCATTCGGGCTGTTACTGCTAAAAATGTGGGCACAATAGGAGATTCTGTAGTAGATAATCAGGATGGAGTGGAACAGTTAGTGTTCGTCCCAGTGGGAGAATAAAATAAACTAAACTTTTTAGTGAAAGCACCATTTGATCTTCCCAGTAAAAGAGGATGTTTCACATTATATGTAAAGGAAGAAAGGTTTAAAACTATAAAATGCAATTTTGGATAGGTTCTTTCTGCTAACAACTTTACCATTAACCATGATTATCCTTAACATATCTAAAGAGTGGAGTTATTTCTGCATCTATGGGGAGATGTTTTATTTGCAAAAATGGAAATCTTGGTTACATAATTCACTGACCAATGGCAGAAATTAATGCACTTCACTTCAGAGTAAAATGATTCTGCTCCAGTATGTGAGGAGAACAATTTCTAACATGATAGTATTGCTGACTGGCTTTCTTTTGAAGACTTCAGATCATTTAAAAGTTTATTAAGTACCCAGTGAAATATTTTAAAAACATGAACACAAGATTTATTACATAAATTCACTCAAAAAAAACCCCAAAACAACACAAAAGGGACATACTGAGATTTTAAGATGTCTTTGGTGAGATTACGTCTTGGCACCCCCAAGACAGATGATAACTTCTGCACAATCACCATGGATCAAGGAAAAATTGGGTAGCAGTGGTGGAAGAAAAAGCTTTCACACACCAACTTGTCACAGACCTGTAAGATCTGTGATGTTTCCAAATCAACCTGTTTGCTGTTTTTCAAATAGTTGAATATTTTACAGCAGGGTCTCTTAGATAATAGGCTTCTTAAAACAGATGGATTAAAAAATATTTGGTGACCTTCCTTTTATGAAGGCAAAATTAACTGGATAAGGTCCAGTTATTTCAGACAGCAGAAAACCAAAAACAGAGACAAGTTTACATCCCACCATAAAACCACCACACCAAGATCAAAGACATCAGATTACAAAGGACTGGCTGTAAGCCTCCTCAGTTCTCTTCCCTTGGATCTTTATTTCATCAAAGTAAAACTTGAGGCAACAGCATCCCAACAGTAGGAAATGGAAACCCCTTTCTTAGCTTGGACAATGAACATAAATCACAGAAATGCATGTGTTAGTAGATATGTAGCCACAGCCTTCCTGATGTCGGGAATCCAGAAAGCAGTGATTTCTGGAACCTGTTAGAACCTGCCTAATGGAATTAAAGTGCCATTATTAAAACATGCCATTCTTTCTTCCCTAAAAGAATGATGTCATGGTCAACCTCCCCCAGCAAACTAGTCTTATCAACAAAATACCTAAAACTCAATAAAAAAAGGGTGTAAGCAAGTGGAAAATCCAACACAGGCAAAATTCTGATGTAAAAGGAGCTGTATGAGAGCAGAACTCCTCTGTGGGTCTTTCACATAATACAACAAAGTAATACCAGTAATCCCCTGAAACAGTACTTAAATAATGTTTGTCCATGTCAGATTTCAAAATGAAAGGTACATTAAAAGTAGGACTACAATACTTCACGAAAGCTCGTGATTGCATTGTCGTTTTTTTCTTTTGAAAATTGGATGCTGTTTCTTGACAGTGACAAATCACATGTTCTTTGCTCAGTGGACCTTCCTGATAATAGAAGATATTCCTCCCTAAGAGAAGGAGCATTTCAGGTAAACACATTCACTTGTACTGAGTCTGCCCTTTACTGAAAAAGAGTTTGATCTAATTGCTAGAATGCCATCATAGAACATAACATCTTAAAATAGGTTACCAGGTAAATTTTAAATTAGTTCAATGTCTTAGTTTAGAGTAAGCTGAAATAATTTGGAATGCCTTTCCCAAGAATTGACCACGCCTCTTTTAAATTTAGAACAAAATTTTAATTTGAAAAAAAAAGTGCAGAAGGAGAGATAACAGTTCTTAACTACTAAATATAGTTATATATGCATATATGTATATGTGAACCACCAGAAC